>JADDOH010005200.1:0-171368 GCA_016648135.1 Agrypnia vestita | reverse complement strand
CACGGAACCCATTTTACGCTTTTTTATAATAATCGCGTTCGCGCAAATATTTATGTTTTAAATTCTGCCAGAAGCTTCGCCTTTATTTATCCAAGATTTCAATCAAATCAAGGAAGGTTTCGTGTTTTCTTACGAATATTTGTAGGGGCCTTGAAAATTGTTATTGAAATCATTTTTAAAGCTTTCACGGTAAGTAGAAATGTACATTAAAATTTACTTAAAGTACTATTATTCGAAATAAACATACTTTATGCCCTTTCCATTACGTAAATTCAGAAGCACAAATTCCCTATAAATCATTTTTTATGGATAAAATAAAAATTATTTGAAATATAATTTTTATATGTGTATGTTCTGAGAAAAAATACCGTATTTTTTTCCATACAAACGGCTTCTCTGTGAGACTTTAATGATTTATCTTTATTAATAATTATCCTTCCATGGACAAAATTCAGTAATTGCGTTCTCACAATATACATATAAAAATATTGTTAAAAATATATACTGGTCTATATAAAGAGTTCAATAATTAAAAAAAAATATTTTCAGGCGTATTATAGTAGGTATATATGTTAAATAATTCTGAAGAATATCACAAATACATTAAAAATAATATTGTTTAATATTCCAATTTGAAAATATAAAGGAAAACATACCAGCTGCGAAATCTATATATGAATGTCATGTGAAGGAACTATGTTTATAGCATAGTCCCTTCAAGTATTTGAAAGAATACTGATTTAAAACATGCGTTCAACTTTCAAAAAGTTTGATAATGTGTAAATGTTTTTACGGTGGATTTGGTGAACGTTGCTATGCGTAAAGCGATTACTTAAGCCAGCTCATACAGGTTATATACTTAGCCACCTTTTAAAGTCTTCCATATACGTTTCCAATATAAATAACTTCGTCTCTATGTGACTTCTATAAATTATCTTATTTAATTATTTTATTTAAATTTTTACTTATGATTGAAATGGCAGTTACTTTGTGGTACAACAAGAATGTAATTTACACTTAGCTTTGTAATTTGTAAAGTTGAGTTATTTTTGTCAATACTGTTGTTTTAAGAGGAGCAGTCCTTTTCATCATCAGATATACAAAACAAATTAAGAGAACACAGAGGCTCATGATATTATGATGATTTCAAGAACTTAGAAAGACTTATAAAAAATGTTTCAAGAACTCAAAGCAAAGCAAAACAAGTTTTAGATAAAAATCAATTAAATAATAAAAGGATATAGAGACATTAAGGCTTTGACAAAAATTTCAAAGTTAACCTCACAACTTGAATATCACTTTTAAATTCGAAAATTTCTTTTTGCATAAAAAATATCACTTGTAAAATAATACAAGTCGACAGATGTCACCGGCATGCATAACAAAATAATGCGTCAGCATTTTAAGTAAACTTTTTGAATACTTAAACTAATTTTGTAAAATTAATAAATGATTATTGTTCTGTCATTAGGAATATGTCTTTCTGCCATATTTCTGTGCAATTTTTGGTCGGGAAATGTGTTAAATGTTAATCACAATATTCTTTGCTTTGTGATTTTTTTAACAAATAAAGGATGCAGTGCATAAATGATTTACAAAAAAAAAATTACAAAGAAAAAATCTATAAATATCTGCTCGATATGTCTACAGTTTAGAAGATATTAATCTTTAAAATTACTTAAAGTTTATAATGATAGTGTGTACGTGTGCATATGAGTGTGTGTGTGTATGTGTGTCTGTGAATGTGTGAATTGTGTTGATAAAAAATTTAATAAATATTTGGGCCAAAGGAAAAACCGAATGAATCAATAAATCGAGTTGAGTGTGCAGAGTTGTTTCTTAGATGCAAACCTATACAGCAAGGAAAAATTAGATGAGTCAGAAAATAAAATAAAACGCCACTTTATTTTCAAGGACACATTCAAGTTTGTGATGTTGTAATTTTTCAGAACAAAGTTCTGTGAAATTTTAAAACCAAATTAATTAATCAATTAGAAAGGCATACAGAAAAATCTAATTCACGAAAAAATATAAGCTACTACTGGGATTTGAACCCAGGTCACCTCCTTTCCGGGGCCGGAGCTCTGACTACTAAGCTATAGCAGCCCTCTATGTTTCCGTGAAAATATCGACCTTATATGTATATCTCATTTTTAGGTGACCTGGGCTTGAATCCGAGTAGTAGCCCAATACTTTTTCGTGAATTAGATTTTTCTGTATGTCTTTCTAATTGATTAATTAATTTGGTTTTAAAATACCACTATTTTAATTTTTTTGAAAATAACAAATGACATGATTACTTCTTATTCTTGTTAGTGAGAAAAAAAAAATGCTGGTGCAAAAATTAGATTTAAATAACAAAGGCTCTGAGAGCTATTTCGTAAACAAACGAAATTCTCGAATTTTGATTTGGTTCTCCCGAAAACCTGCATTTTTTTACCCATTCGGTTGTTCTTTACACCAACAGAATTATTTTCAAATAAATTTTGCATTGAAGTATTAAATTATATTAATTATGCGCATTGAAATAATAAATTAGCGTGCCACGATGATCTAAAATAAAACGGTTTTAATTAGTAGAAAATATTATTTTCAATCAAAAAAAGTCTCGTCTAGTAAATACGAAGGCGTAGGTGTACTTTCGTGAAAAGCAAGATTAAATCACTTCACCAAATTGAAGAAATACGACCTAAAGAAAGATTTCCAACAGATCCTTTGTCTCAAGGCTGAGGGCATTACACACTCTGTGGAAGAATTGTTTGCCCTCGGCATTGTTTAGCTTTGTCTTTGCAATCCATTATCTGGCACACATGGGAAATCTAAATACAAAAATAAAAGTGTCTGCGAATGTTTGTGGTCACCTTACCTTGAGAGAAAAAAAGTGATGTTGATTGCTTTTGGGAAAGCCCCTGTAGTGGCTCAAAGTTGGAAAGAACACAATGTACCGCGAAATTATACCGAAAGTACGGTAGTATCATATTAACCACTTAAGTTTTAAACATGCAGGATGTTCGTATTTTGAAATAAGCGCTCCTTCGTCAGGTCAATTATTATTTTTTAAATTAATTTTATCGAAGTCACTGGGCACAAATATAATTGGAGCAATATTTCACACACTTATTTTCAGATTTATTTTTTCGCACTATTTTCTCTAGTCACTCGTCTTTGGAACAATTTTTATTACGCCGCTTTTATCACATCGATCACTTTCGAGAATATTCCGCTTAATTTCGCACGTAAATACTTCCCCTGAATATCTGTCACTCGGTAATATACGCATTGGTCACACTGCTCCGCTGTGAATGTCCCAATCGTTAATCGTCAAACAATGACTTTTGGGCAGTTGCCGGTCGATCCCTTTTTATAGGTAAATGTTACATCGCAATGGTTCAAGAATATATTGCGTTATTCGTGACCTCTGTAGTAGTTTTACACTCGTTTATTTCCCAGATGAAATATTTTTTTTCTAAAATCTCTTGGGGTTACTTTCAATGCGATAGAATTTGTATTGATGAATAAATAAATATTTTTAAGAAAATTATACTTTATGCGTATTTTTTGAACACACCTCCTATAATTTAATACAAAACCTATTTTAGTTACTATATTATTAGTAATTTACTGCTATCAATCTAATCTAATATAATACATATCGTATAAAAGAGAATATTTATCGAATAAGGAAAATAAATTCAGTAAATTTATTATCCAATTTTTGATGTTTCACGTACATTATACGTACTTATGTAGCCTTGATACTATTAGTAAATTGCGAAAATACATGCCTTGAATTTTAGTCGAAAACCCTTTATCAAAATCATTTGTATTCACTATCACGATCCTCCGATATTGAGAAGCGGAGATTTCGTATAGACTCATTACGCTAACGTGGTTTTCGGGACGTGGTAGTCGATCATCATTAATAATCAATTCGGATAATACATATTGGGAAAAAATAATTTATTACACATTAAACATTTTTCACAAAGCTTTTTGTGCCTTAATATTTGTGGAATGAAATACTAAACACAAAAAGCAAAAAAATGCTAAATAATTTTTCTAATAAAACGTTCGAAAGTAAATTGAAGGTAGGGAGTTCAATAATTTTGACACAAAATTATTTGTGAATACATTATTGTAACCTGAAATTGTACAAATACTCAACTGCCGAAAACAGGTTATAATTAATTTGTTTCTTATGAAACTGTATTTTTTTTCAGTATTTAATATATTCTTTTTACTTTCACCATTGCTTTTGTATTCCATAATATATACTGTTTTTACTATCCACATTTTATATTTATATTTTCAATAAATCGATTAATTTTATAGTTACGTCATATTTGGTTTTATATTTATACTACCTGGTTGGCCCGGCTTTGCCTGGGACCGTAATTCGGTGAGCATAGAATTGCGTTGACGTCTCTTTTTTATTGGTTTCGGCACCTGTGATTTGAACCTTATAGAGTTTTGTGAAACTTTCTCCATCCAGATCTTTCTAGAGCATTCTTGAACTTTCTCTGAATCTTCTAGAACCTTCTAGACTCACTGATAAACTCCGCCACTCAGTTTGGAACCTTATAGAATTTTCGGGAATAATCTAAAACGTTCTACTTCTTCGTTCCACAGAACTTTCTAGAGCTTTATCGAACGTTCTGAAATCTTCTAGATTCACTGACACACTCCGCCACTCAGTATTTCACTTATCTCGGGTACATTTAATTCGCATCATTTATTTATCTTACGGATTCAGAGTTCGTTTATCTATTCGCTCGGACCTATGGCTTAAGCCCGCTGTTAGAACAAACAAACTCTTGGACGGTTGCGATGCAATTTATAAGGTATATATTACTCGAACCTTCTTGAATTATTTGTCGTATTCAATCGTCTTTCAGATCTATCTAAAAACGTTCGGACCGTGCGGAAAGCTTTCAGTCGCACTGTAGGTATCCGAGTTCTATTGAATTTGTAGGCAGTACCTACATGAACATACGTTATTCATTTAAAAACCTACTTACAGATTCCTGATGGATTTATTCAGATGAAGTACAAAGGTTCAATGTCGCGTAGTACGCACGATATGGCTACTGACATATTTGACGAAAGAATGAGGGTCGCAAATGCAAATATGCAAACAATATTATTTTCAAAGTATTCTTGCCTTTAAATATAAAAACCCTACGCACTTGTGCACCAGCAAAATATATTCGCTCTAAAAGTACAAACTTCATCTGTTAAATAATGTGTGATATTAATATCGTTGAGTTGTTTTAATTTGTTTCTTAATTGAATTTATAAATGGAGCACGAAGTTCTTGCGTAACTGTTATGAGACTCCGATACGTATAAAGCGATATCCCACACAATTCTGCGAACTTTAGTATTACGCAGAGAGGGCTCCGGTTATTTCAATGAACGTGGCTGGAGACCCCGAAATTGTAATAAGTTTCTCCATATTATAATCTCCGTTTAAGAAATATATTTATTTTTTAGTTCAGAGTGAGTAATGGTTAGCGTTCGATAATTGAAGGGTTGTAAAGAAGCCAGTGTCATACCCACTGGGCTACGGCGGCCCTCGTAGCCCAGTGGGTATGACACTGGCTTCTCACACCGAGGGTTCCGGGTTCGATTCCCGGTGAGGTCACAATAAATCTAATTGATTTACTCAAGCCTGGGTGTCTTGTGATGTATTTCGCTTCTGTAATTGGGCCTCTTGGCCTGTTGAAGCGTAAAAAAAAAAAAAAAAAAAAATAAGAGAGGTCAATATTTTTACGGAAAAACAATTTATGTGTCTTTAGATCAGTAGAAAAAAGACAGATCATATGTGCTGCATCTTCGATGGTACCACTAACTTCAATAACATCAAGATCTCCAATGGTCCCATGACACCACCCACGGTGACACAATTTAAATACCTAGGTTCAATTATTAGTAATGGTGGAAAAATTGACAATGACGTTACTCACAGAACTACGGTAGGCTGGATGGAGTGGAGACAACTCACAGGCGCAATGTGCGACAAAAGGTAAAAGGATAAATATATAAAACAGCCATTAGACCTGCTGTTTTACACGGGTCAGAATGCTGGGCGACCAGCAAACAACACCTTAATAAACTGCATACTACAGAAATGTCCACGTTACGCTGGTAAGCGGGAGTCACATTGCTAGAAAAAGTTTGAAATGGGAACATAAGAGGTAGCTTTAAAATCGACCCAATTAAAGACAAAACCAAAGAAAAATGTCTACGATGGTATGGTCGCGTCCAGAGATGCCCAGAAAATCATATAGCGACAAAACCCAAACGTGGACGACCGCCCCCCACTTGGTTGACGACGGTCGAAAGAGACCTGAAGGAGGATCAACTCGACAACATGGCACAGAACAGTGGTCAATGGAGAAAGCGGACAAGAAAGGCTGACCCCATGTAAATGGGACTAATGGCCTAGGAAGAAGAAGAATACAATCTATGTGCCAGGCCTAATAATATCCGAATGGATCCAAGTGCCATTTTCCTTTACATTTTTCCACACAAACACATATGCCAATTCATTTACGCTTCGAAACGAACTGTGCACGCATACGAGAGCGATAAGTGTTGGCATGAAATATGTTTGTTTTCATAAAATTAGTGGCGTAATGAAACGGCTAAAAGATGGACGCCGCGTCATTTGATCAAAGCTGCATAAGAAAAAGTAAGAAGCAGAATAAAAACGACGAACAAAATAAAAAAGTGGCAAAGAGTACATATCGTCCAAAAATGTAACTATCGCAGATAGAACATTAATTTATTATTATTTCGAAATTTTCACGATTAACTTTGTAAGTTCATTGTAATTAACTATGAATAAAACACAACGTTGTTTACTTCACATAATGACACTTTAATTAAAAAATTAAAACGTTTTCGAATATTACTGCATCATCTTCAGTAATATCTACTATATGGGGAGGGGTGACCGGAAGGCGAAAATTGAAAGTGGTTGCTAGGCGGGGCTAGTATGGATAGGAGGGTGGATGTAATAGGTGGTATTTTTATGTTGAGTGCATTATCATAATTAACTTCTGGAATGTCTACCAGAAATTAATTATCCTTTTTTGCAAACATGTAACACCTCTACGTTATCATGGTTTGCCATCTCCGAATTAATATTAAAATTCATTTATGGTCCATTTAAGTTTGTGTTTGTATTTTTGCTCCTGTTTGTCCAATATAGCATGACTGGCAGTTCCTTCAGATAATTTTATATACTCACCCCACTATTTTCTAGCAGTTCTATTTTAGTTTTATTATTTCAAATGTATTTCTTGATGCTATTGCAGAGGCCTTGAACGTTCTTTTAATACATAAATTAAGAAGTATCCGTCCGTCTGTCCGTCCGTATGACTATCTGTCTGTCCCCATAATTTCGTCTAACGTCCGCAACATTAAAGTAAGTTTTTTTTACAAAAAAAAATTACGAATACCTTTTTAAACTTTTTTAATTTTTTTTTTTTGAATTGCTTTTTATGAATTTTTTTAACGAAAAATATTTTTTCACGATTTTTTTTTACGAATTTTTATTTAATAATAAATGAATACTTATTCCTTAGGAACCGACATATAAAAGTATCGTCATTTTTGACGGGTTACATCTGGTTATTAAATATCTTACGAAAAATATCTATCTTACGAAAAATATCTACTTTAAATATTCAAAGTAATAAATATTCTTAAATTATTTAATTTTATTTTTAATTATTATTAAAACTGAAGTTATATCACAAATTATTTAAATTTTGAACACGTACTATGTGTCAAAGGAAATTTATGTATCTTTCAGTCTTCGTCGTTGGTAATATATTATACATATTATGTATATTACATTTTATTGATAATAATTCCTAAAGCCATGAAAGTGGGCTGGCTGATCAAGGTTGACAAAATTACTTGGGTTATTATAAAATCTGTTATTCAAATAATGACAGCGTGCGGTTTCTACATGGTGTATAAAAATAGTTCAATACAACAATAAGTAATTTATATTAAAAAATAATAAAAATTCTCCAAACCACTATCATGACTTAAATGTTGATCGGTTTCGATACTACTGAGTGACTGACGTACACCAACAATTAATAATTTTGGAAAACTTACAATTTTAACCCTAGATCACAAAATATATTTTTAAGTTACAGTGTCACTAATTATAGTCTGGCAGACTAAGGAATTTTTTTTTTTCATCATAGGTGGCTTATATTAGATAGCACGGAGTTAAATTTATCTGAAAACTATTCTAAAGCTAACTAAAGTAATTTTTATACTCATTGCAAACTGAAACAGTGCGTTCACCGTAAATAGCCTTGATGCAGGAGAAAAGTGGTTATAATGCATAGAGTGAAGTCCTGGTGGTGATCTGAGTTAGCAACGGTGATTCTATCAACGATCCTTCGAATACGTTGGTTAGTCCTCGATGAATATTCATTGGTGACACGTCCCATTATTACAAGAAAGTGCGCTTTTTAGTGGTTTAATTATTCGAAATGGTCACAAATAACACAGTAAATCTCATGAATTAAGTAGCGTGCGTACGCGATGAGGACATGCAGGTCACTAATTTGCTCACTTATAAATATATTAAGAGGGGCCGGGCGAAGTTGTACCGGGAAGACACTTAAACACCGAATAAGCTGGAGGTGTGTAGTGTGTGAAATGTTAGTGATCTAGGGTTAAGGAAATAATTTGTGCTGTTGGGGATGGAGATATTTTCATGTCATGGTTACTTTTGCTACAATCATTTTAAGTTTTTTCATAGCTTCAATTGGCTGGATATAGAATTTATACTTGTATATTTAATACGCCATAAATACATGATTCCGTCCTCGTGCTTTATAATCATTTTTTTAAGTAGGAAAAGCATCAATGTAATGTTTCTATAAAATCTCATGGCATCGCGTGTCTTAAATGAACTATACTTAAAATGTAGAGAAATATTATTAACTATCTGTTAATTGACGTTATTGAGAAATATTTTAATGTTAATGTGTTAAATAAAACGCATATTTTATACGAACCGTATATTTCACTGAGAAGCAAATCTCGACGTTTCGCTGAAGTCTTAACCAGCGCAATCAGGAGAGCATCCAATCATCATGGGGATGGAGGCCGAACTCGGCCGAAGTTCGGCCTCCACCCCTGTGGTGATAAGACGCTCTCCCGATGGCGCTGGATAAGACTTCAGCGAAACGTCAAAATTTGCCTCTCAGTGAAATAAAAGGTTCGTATAAAATATCCGTTTTATTTTACACATAAATATGTCCAACGACCGTTACCTTTACTCTTTTATTTGAATATTAATTTTAAAAATAGGTTATGTCAAGATTTATCCAAGACACTCACCGTTTAATTTATAACCAGACTAATAATAATAATTTTCGCCAGGTACGAGACCTAAAAATTTAACTGTTCCGTCATTTTACAAAAATTGACAATCAGAGAAGCATTGACTACTTCTTCACTCAAAGGCTTACTGCTAGCAACTGACGGGTGAAAAAAAAATTCACGCGTGTACATGAATGTCCCCTACGATTCTCCAACAAAGGATGTTTCCAGCGCTTGATTAATAAGGGTTTTATATTATTTGAACACCATAGTATATTACACGCTGTTATAAAAGATGATCAGAGATAGTTGTGATCGCCCTGTATTATCAAAGTTGAAATATGTGTTGTGGTGTAGATTCTGGATAATTCTAATAGAAAATTCATTTGAGAGATGGAACTAATGAATATGAAGTATTCCGAGTATAGATTTATGGTTGAAGTAAATTGGTTTCCGATATTTAATGAATTCAATAATGTTCAGGAATTTGAACAATAAAATATAACGACGAAAATTTCAGTGTCTGAGATGCTTTGATAAATAACTGACAATATACTAAATCCATTTCGCAAAATAACCACCCAATTTTAAGTAAATATGCTTTACTTCTATGTACTATGAATATTATGTACCAACGGCATTCATATTAAAATAAACTGTATCTACTCAATTACGTGCGAAATAAAAAAATGGTCGTGTAACTTGTAATATACTCCTCAAAATTATAATCAAATTATTCGGGCTTATTATTTATCATTATATTCTGTCACATAAATATTTCATTTCACTTTTTTTTCCTAAATATGTGTTTTCGTAAATATGGTTCAATGCATGTATGCGGCTGTACTATACAAATTTTAAATTTATTTATTTATTTTCAACGCTCCAGTGAGTTTTTACATATAAAAAACTATCTATATAATCATCTCATCATTTCCCGTAGGGGTAGGCAATGAGGATAAAATGGCATATTCTTCTGTCTTGCATACTCTACGGTTATTTTTAACAGGTACTCCAATACAATAGTATCTAATCATGCCAGGTCTTTCGCGGATGCCCTCTATTCCTGTTGCCTTTAACTAGTCTAGAGGTTATTTTTCTATACATATATATCAAGAGGTAAAGTTTGTAATTTTGGATGTAGGAGTTAATTTCCGAAACTACTCATCCGATTTCAAAAATTATTTTTAAAATATTTAGAATGGACCTTCAGGTTGAATAATGTCTTTTCGTGGTGGCCTATTTTACAACTTAAGTTAACGAAAAAATGGTCGAGCGATGCGTTTTTTATGAACGCTGCCTTATCGTAAGAGATATTTAAATACTTTCCATAAAGAAATTATATAACTTTTAAAGTTCTATAAAAAAGTCTGTAACGACATTTATCAAAATGCTAAAGTTAATACACAAATTGATAAAATATGACTAAAAGTAACTAAAAACCTACGCGTGCGAAGCCGCGCGGTTAAACTAGTTTACATACAAAATATAAGTATTTTATGCATAACTTATATGATATATTTTTTAAATAAACGATAATGAGAAAAAACACGTTTTATAAAATAAACATATATAAGCAATAAAAAATAGAATTAAAAAATATAAACAATTATAAAAACACTTATAAAAATTTATATAAATAAAAATAAAACTCCTGGATTATGAGTCGAGTAGGAGATAAATGGGGACACAAAAGAATTAAACTTTTGGTTTAATTCCTTTGTGTCTTTTTGAAAACTGATATAGTCTGTTTTTGAAGAAATAAATAGTCTGTGATGATATGATGGTCTATAATGATTATGTATAGTTGATTCCAGAGCATGGCTGACCACAATTGGAATAAGAAACTGAGTAAATCATCATTGTCAGTAAAACTCATGCGAAATAAGTACGTTCCTCACGGAGCAAGCTTTTGTTAAGAGTAAATGATTTTATTTTTGATCGTAAAAAATAATTATATTATTACTATTATTTTTGGGAAATTCTTCGGGTGATTTTAAAAAATATTTTATAGAATAGCACGTTCTAAATATTTTTAAACACATTAAAATCCACTTTAAATACACATTTGCGTCGTTCCGCAACACATCTGTTCAAGCGAAGAAGTGTGTAGTTGTATGGTGTTCCATAATACCGCGAGGTGCGAGAGTCTTAAGTATTGGGGTACTTTTGGGACACATTTTGCGATAAATTATGCGAAACACATGCTTTGCTTTCTTTACCATTTCTAAATTATTTCTCTAGGTTTCTTATTAGCGTATAATGAACACATAAATAATGAATTCTTTTCGCATGGACACACAAATAATACTTAAAGGTACTGATACACATGCTTTTTTTGAGTATGCTTATTAGCATGCTCTAACAACTGTACACACTTGCTCGTTAGGTATTAATATGCTTATTTTAAGCATGCTCATGAATGAGGATGCTCAAAGCTAACAATCAAACACACATGCTTATTAATGGAATGTTCTTGTCATAGAACAGAGACGCTTTATTCAAAATGGAAACTTCGAGTGAGCCAATAAATCAAAACATTTCCACAAAGAGTTTCAATCCGCACAATTTAGGTTTTATAATTATTATTGTAATATTTGAATAGTTTATGCCTTTTAATAAAGTTTTATAAGTATTATTCTTTGCTATATTTTTTTTACATAGCGGTGACCGAATATTCCACAGACATTCGCGATTACTATAATAAGTCACTAAAAGTAATATTTTTTCGTTTTCCTATTTCATATTTCATCCTCTCCCTATCCCTAACGCGCCATATTTGTTTTATCTATCGCGGACTGAGAAGATTGCGAAGATAATCGATATACGCTGCAAATGACATTAGCTTGCTCTTCACACATGCTCAAAATATACCCCTTTCATCCATCATCAAATCAAATGAGCATGCTCATAAATTAACCGGCGGTTGATACACACATGCTACTAAGTAGCAATAGCCCAAGAAGCTCAATACTGCGCATGCTCACGTGCCACTAATGTGCATGTGTATCAGTACCACAATACATAAAATATCAACATAACGTAATTTGATTTTATTTCACAAAATCATACTTAGGTATTCACGTCTGTCTTGATTATATGGACTGCAGGCCATTGTCATATGGTTGTCAGCAGCAGGTACCTAAGTACATTTGTACGCATGTATATGAAAATAAAAGTCAAAAACCCAAAAATGTATGTTAAGTATTTACAAACAAAACATTATTCATTCTGATCCTTGACATAATCAATGAGGGATGAAATTTAGCAAATGTTAGGCGAGTTATTCTTTTAATGTAGAACCAAAATAGGCCGAACGAAAACAACTGGAAACTTCAGATGTTTTAAGGGTAAAAAAAAAACATTCGTAAAAGGTCCTTTATCGTGTTCCTCGCCGGTCTACGGAGCAGTTTATCTGCAGGCGGTAAAACGGTCCATTACGCCACAGCATCTGAATTTTCCGTTCATAAAAAATCTCAAAGGTGTTCTCAGATAAGAGCTGAATGGGGGTGAACGTCGTCCCAGTCACTGCGTTATTATAAAAATGGACATGAAAAATTTTCTACATTATTCAAACAGTATAACGCGTCATGTTAGGGGAGTCCTGGAAGAAGATGGTCCTGGGAGAGGAAAACGTATTCATTGGAAGAATATAATGAAAAAATTCAGACCGCCTGACTTATTTTCAACCTTTTGTGAATGTTTTGTGTGATCACCAATTTTGAGATAGGGAGAGTAGATCGATTGTAGTAAATCAAACATGATAATTTCGTTTTCTGTCTGTCTATCCCCGCAACTTCTAGTAACGTACGTAATTTCGTTCGAATTCAAGGCTAAAAAAACCAAATTAAACGGTCGGAGATGGGGCTTGACCCCGGGCCAGCATACCCAAAGGCGGCAACGATAGCGATTTTGCTGCCGCCGACTCTGCGTTCCACGTCAAAGACACAGTACATATAGGACACGAACCATTTCATGTTCCGCCCAGCACAATTGCCAGGGTTTAAAATAGTATCCTTAACTGCCGGTAGGGGAAATATAAAAAAAAATTCAAACATTTTGATAAAAGTCGTTATTACTATTTAATGGGTGTCGGCTATGAATAAGTAAACAGGTACTAATTCTTTAGGAACCAGCATATAAAAGTAGCGTTATTTTTGACGGGTTGCAGCTAGTTAATTATAAACTCACGTTGCTTATTTCCTAGGTTTATTGTTGTAATATTATATATTCACATTAAAAAAATATTTTAGCGGTTTCATCACCCTAATTAATTACCCAAAAATTAAGGTAGAAATTGAGATATTACAAGGAGGTAATTAATTACTTGTTTTTAATTGGCACTTATTAAATTACATATTAAAACATTATTTTGTTGAAAAAAAAACTTCGCGTCATGTCAATGTCTGCGGAGTCCCTCCTTCGTTCCTTGGATGCAACTTTCTTGGTACACAATAAGATCATAACACTTATTTAGAAATGAAACTTCAACAAGGCTAATTACCTTATCATATCAGATTTGGATAAAACCGTTTTTTTTTTGTAAAATTAGGAGCAGTTTGAAAAAAAATCAAAAAAAATATATTTTGGGCGATTAACAAATAGTTTATCGTATTAAGAAATCTGTATCCTACATTACTGATATTTAATTTCTAAATAATGCGCATAAAACCCCGGCCGAGAAAAGAATGTCGAAATAACGCGGTTTCAGGATGTCCTCCGATGTCGATCAACGCAATTATTAGAAACCCACCCTTTGCCATGCTGTAATAAAGGGCTTTCAATAGAACCTATGATATATTAAATACGTGCAATACAAAATCAATAATTTAGCTAATTCTGAAATAAACATTTGCGCATGGAAGACTAGCGGAAAACTAGTATTACAAAGCGAGTCTTATTTAAAAAATATGTTGGAATTCAAATCGATGTAAAATTGGTTTATTGGATGTTAACTGCCATAAAATATCCTTTTTAATTTGACAAAAATAGATCATGTAGGTATATTAAGTTTTCAATGAAAAATAACAAATATGTACATAAAGTTATGATTCTCATTAATAAAATGGAGAATAATTATAACAATGAGTTATATTATCAAAATTATTATTGTTACCTTTATTGCTTAATATTTAAAGTAAAAGGACAACATGAATTATTACGAAGCCATTCAATTTCGTTAAATATTTTTTCTCTTTGAAAATTAAAAAAAAAAAACCTATTTAAATTAGAGTCGACATCAAAGCTGGTAGTATTTTTTATAATATAGACTCGGCGTTGAATAATGAACACTGAAAATTGCCTGGAAAAATTGAGATGGAAAAGATATACATTTGAGAAAATTAAGCAAGATATTTAAAATGTAGATTGTCCTCATAGCAATAAACTATGTATATGGAAGTGGGTACAAACATTAAGGCACCTTTACTGTTATCAAAATTGATTACTTGATTATAACATGATGAGATGGACTATTGAACTCATTTTAGAACGAGAACTAACGACATCAGTGTAGACTGAGTCTGTGGCGGTAAGATGACTACAAAGCGGCAGGCAAAAATCCTGTAAAACTGCTGTGCAGTTTGGCATAAAAATATATGTATATTGGAAACAAACAAAATAAATAAATATTAAAGAAATAAAAGTTGTTAAGTATTTATTTCAACAAATACTGACAGAGTATTTCTGAAATAATTTTGTTTGTTAACATTTGCTCTTGACGTTGCGCACTTTTTTATTCAGTATCGTTTATTTTTTATGTAATGTCTGTTCTTTTTTATAGTAAAATCATACAAAAATAATATATTTTTTAAAATATCTTTCGATTTTCTGTCACTTATTTAATTGCAATCGAACCGAAAAACTTAATTCTGTAGATGTAGATGAGTTGTAGAAAAACAACATCATACTTTTTTTATTCTTCCTCTATTACTACTATTTCTGGCTAATTAAGAAGAATTGAAAAAATTAACAATACTCCAAAATAGAGCATTAAGAAGTATACTAAAAAGAAATTGATACACAAGAATAAAATTATTGACATTTAGATAAATGATTAAATTTAATGTACTTTTATTAATATATAAAATTGTTAATGGATACAACAAAATATTTGAATTAATTATAAAAATATGAAAACACCAACATGAACATGACCATTGTACACGAAGAAAAGATGAAATAAGATTCAGAAAGAAAAAAGATCGCAAACATCTGTGATGTACAGTGGGATGAAGTTGTATGTGAGTCTGCCAGGGGATATTAGGGATGAAAAAAAAGAAAATTTTTAAGAAAAACTAAGAAAGTTCGTGATACGTGCTTTTAGTTAAAAATTTGATGTACTGATATTTTATATTATATATATTAGGAAATATAAAGCTTATTATATTAACTATTTTAAAAATAAAATGAAAAATATTTTAAAAAGTAGTAATTAATATAGTGGCTCTAATAATGTAAGATGCGGCTCTTACGTGCTCTCAGTTCTGGGTCACTTTCCAGCTGAAATCTTTAGCTAGATGCAAGGCATGTAACCCTGAAAACCTAGATGTAGATACTTAGCACAGCTTTAGCGAAGGAAGTCAAGCAACAAGCAATTCAGAATTACCTTAATTCAGTACAGCTTCCAGCGTTTAATCATTTCGATTACACAGGTAAGTAAATAGTAAGATAACAAGGTTCAGGTAAATTGAGTAGCTTCTCAATTCCCTACAGGTCCTTGGGAACTTAACGTTCTTGCTAAAACTCCGTCAATAAGTGGTGTAGTTACATTTTCACAAGATGTCACCTTCCTTGATCTAGGAAGCAAGCAATACCTATATATTGCGAAAGTGATGCACCGATTCTACGACAAATAAATTCACGTGATCTTAGATAATTGATTACTGTTTTGAAACCATTGAATATAATTTTTCGCAAATTCTTAAAAAAAGCAACCGATCTAATCATTGGACGAAAATTCTGCCCCACTAAGCAAATGCAGACTCTTCTATCCTGGCACACCACTTTTGCCTCGGCCACATTCATACATCTTCTCATACAAGTTCTACGGTTGTTGCGGCTTTTATCGTGATCTCGTTCTTCACCTGAATTTAATCGAATTTAACACCATTAAACGTTTTTATATCGTCAAACACCTCACATCTTAATGTTATTTTATTCTATATATATATATATATCTATATATAATCTATATTTGTTATTATTTATTTTTATTTATTTATGGTTTATTTTATTGTATATTGTAAATGTGAATTATTTATTTTTTCTTCTTCAGCGGTTTCAAGCGATTTCGAAGTCCATAACCACAGTTGCAATAGAATTGATCCCATTCCCTGACATCCCCTGCGTATTACGGGACTCATCCGCACTTACACATGTCCCGCTCACAACAGAATCACTGCTTTCGCTTTCCTCACAACATCTGGAGTGGTATACCGTTCCCGAAGATCTATCTTCTTTAACCTTCACCATTCTTCGACTGGTAACCTATTTTCTTGTGCTAAAGTGAGACACTAAATTCCACATCTATATAGTGCGATAAGTTGTTTCAGTGGAGTACCTACTCAAAAAAATATTACATTACAATTATTCTGTAACAACAATTTCAACGCTAACAATTTACGTAAAGCGTTATGTCACAAGATTCTAAAAACTAGGAGAACTGCATTTATCGAAGGTTTTCCGAAAACTTTGTGCTTTTTAGAATAGTTTGGAAACGACTGAGAACTGGTGGAATGCACGGGAATTTGCGAGAATATTCGAGAGAAAACAAGTATTTTAAAGTAGGTCGCAGTGGGCGCGGTTGCTTGTAAAAACAATTTGTTTTTTCAATGATCTCGCACTAGCTTGTAAAAACAAATTGTTTTTACAAGCAAGTGCGAGATCATTGAAAGCGCATGGGCGCAATTTGATAATCGAACTGTGGTCAGAGCGAATATGGACAATGTCGTTTAATTTACTTGGAATCTTGCATTATCTATGTGAATTATAACAACTCGCATAAATAAAATGCAACATACCTGTTTTCACACACTGAACACAGAAGGGAGCCCGTATATTACTGCCGTATCCCATATACTTTCTGATAAATAGAGATTGATGAGTCCCTTAATTTCAATGCTTTAAGGCTAATAATTTTCCAACCATATTTTGTCTTTCATCCATGTAAGAAAACATTTTTTGAGATTCATAAAGTGTAAAATCAGTAAGACGATATTTTAAACCAATTAAAAAACTCCTAACTCTCAAATTAAAATCAACCTTTCTAATGGACCTTAGATATAAAATTTTCCGTCGTTTGGAGTTGACCTTGCAAATACTAATTAAAAATAAGATGAAATTTTGTATGTTATGCAAATAAGCTAAGTTTTTTTCTTAAAATACGAATTACATTTTATACGTGACTCACAGAGGATGAAAATTTTCTACAATGTCACTGCTTTTAAAATTCAGATATCTACTAAAATGTTTATTGTATTAAACAAATGAATATTGAAAAATAGAAGCGGTTCAAGCATCATTTAATAATTATAATGAATGCAAGTTTAAAATTTTTAAATATTAGTTAAATAAATAATTTAGAAATACTTGAAATAAGGAAAAAAGTTAATATTAATTCAAATATAACAAACACTCAGACTAAATTTGTGCACAACCCACTGTTGAATATTTTTCTACTTAAGATTCCATCCTCTTCAGATAACATTCCTAATACATTAACACCTCCGACCCCCCCCCCCATCATCCCCTCATCATCCTCTTCACCGTAACACACTTGCATGGTTTAACTTTTTCAATTTTTAGTACACAAACAATCCTGATGAAGAGAACATTGTTCTCGAAACATATAATCTAATAAAGTGGTGAAAACAAAGTGATTTGTGTTTTATTTTAATAATAATGTCACCACAAAGTTCAAGCCTTCTTTCAGAAGATAAAATATTCTTCGAACAATCAATTTAATTATTATTATGCAATGATGATATTTATTTATTTATTTAATACACGGCACAACGTACCATAAAAAAAACAATGTATATAAAGATGTATAGATTGATAGGTAATAATAAAATAAGGAGATAAGGTATAAGTCTATCAAAAACAATTAATAAAGTGATATATAAAGAAAAATAAAACATTAAGTGAATAACATAAAGTATAACAAAATTACATCAAATGAAATAATAGTTATCAAATCAAATATGAAAGTCACAATCAAAAAACTACAACAAATTAAAATAATTATGTCTGAAATTCAAGAAGCAACAAAATTACAACAAAATGAAATAATTGTAAACAAATCAAATCTGAAACTCAAGAAGCAATAAAAATAACAGTAAAATAAAATGATATGTAAAATTCTAAAATCTAAAAACAAGAGATAGACATGACATCAATAATTAATTATAAACGACCAAATTCGTCCAGAAGAGCTTTCTTGTAGGCGGCTAGTGTTTCCGAAAAAACATCCGATAGGTAGCCATACTCGTTTCCTAACCTATGGAGCCTTCTAATAGGTGAGCTTTACGTGAGATAATTTACGTCTATTTTATGTCTAGTGCTCCTGGAAGGGATGTGATAAAAAATTAGCTGCGTTAATTCTGAACTGTTCTAATAATTATTTACGATTTTATACAGTAATACGAGGTCAGCAATTTTCCTTCTATCGGATAACCTATTTAGTTTAATTAGAGACAATAGAAAATTATAATTTATGTCCATTATTGGTATGTGTAATTTAAAATTGACATCAATCTGAAGCTCAGACAAAGGTTGATCAAATGTTACTTGTGACGATTCAACTCTACGGTGTTGAAGCATGGACACTTAAGGCTGGATAAAATGCTTAGAGGGGTTCGAAATGTAAATTTACCGCAAAATGTTAAGGATATCCTGGACCGATATGATAACCAAAACTCTTACACAGAGCCAATGTCCAAAGAGAATTGTTTACTAAAATCAAGATAAATAAGATATTGTATTTTGTTCACATAATGAGATGGAAAAGATATACTCTGCTTCAGTTGGTTGTCGAAAAGTGATTGAAGAACGCAGAAGAGTCGGAAGAAAACAACTAGCCTGGCTTGGAAATATCTAAGAATGGACCGGGATAAGAAGTGTCGAGAAGCTGCTGCGAGCTACCCAAAATAGAGATGGTTTCTCTCGGGTGATCTTCAACGTTGAGAAAATCTGACAGGATTTTTAAAGAAGAAAAACAATGAATTTTAATATACAATTTTTAATAAAATCACATTTTATAAGTAAGTTATTTAAGACAGGGTTTTTTGCGAATCATTGTAAGTGAATATATTTTAATTGTTATCATACAGATCGAGAGATGAGATCATACAGATGTTATCACAAAAATCGTTAATAGTCATCGAGATTCAAAGATAATCCTAGTATGATATAAAAAAAACTATTTAAATAAAATTGGGTACTTGTACTTTGAAGATATATTTTTTGGCGTACATAAAAAAAAACACGTTTTGTCCAGGTACGTTCCAACTCAAGGTATACACTCTATCTATGAGGTAGATACAACATAAACAAAAATTTTAACCAATTACAGTTCTGCATCTAACTAAATAACTACTTACTAACCATCAAGCTGTTTCCTCGTAGGGGTAGGCAGAAAGGATAGAATGCCATATTCTTCTATCTTGGCACATAATTTTTGCTCCAGCTACATTCATACATCTTCTCATGCAAGCTCTACGGCTGTTGATGTTTTTGACAGGGCTATCCTCCAATATTTGTAGTATCATGCCAGGACTTTTGCGGACGCCCTCTATTCCTTTTGCCTTCAATACTCACTCCATATATTTTCTTAACCATTCTTTCGTCGCTCGTACATTCTACATGACCAAACCATTTCAGGACTACTTTCTTTATTCTGTCTACCACACTACAGCCAGCATTACATTCACTTCGAATTTGTTCCTTCCTCACTCCATCAACTGGATTACAGAAAAAATACTGTACCCAAGTATCGAATTGCATTTTCCATGTATAAAAAAGACAAAATGAAACAGTCTGTATATATTCAATAACCATAATAACGCAATATGAATTTGATCACAATTATACTATGAAAACCACATCAGCATACAGAAAATAAACAACAAAAACAGCACCCTTAGCATATGCAATTTTCCTAACAGTATTTTCAAACGAAGTGATGTCATCACTTATACAAATTTCCTTTGGTTAAATCATTACCACGCCCTCTCCAACTCCCCCCTCCCCACCATAATCATAAATATCTACATTTAATCATTAGTTTCAGTACATTCATTGTCCTGAAGAAGGAAACATCGCTCCCGAAACATGTCGAATTTTTTAAAACATTATTAAGCTGTGGTTATAACAAAGTTTTCAATATTTTATTTATAAATATACCTATCAAAATTTCACTTCTAAAAAGTGGATTTCTGAGCCTGTGTGAAAAATATATTCAAGTGCTGTATGAGATCTCAAGGATATTAATTATTCTAGCTAGAGGAGAAAAATAGCTTTGATTGTATATAATATTTAGGTGAAATAAATATCCAGTCGCTCCAATATTTTGCAGAGTTTCATTCTCTATGGCTTTAAATACACATATTGAAATATGGTTCCAAAGATTTTTATACAATCTTCTTGAAGTTGAATGAAGTTTCGACGCCGATATCCTAGTTTTATCAGATGTCCCAAAAACATCAGTCTAAATGGAGCCTACGTTTAGAAAAAATCCAACCCATTTAACGTCAAATGGGGTCATTCGAAATTTAACTGTTTAAAAGTAATTCTAACTTTTGTGATTTTCTAGAAATTAGCGCTTTGCCTTAACCTTACCTAACCTAACCTATCGTGAAAAATTTTGGGACACATGTAAAATGTTAAGATTTCTACCATATACGCCACCAAATTTTTGCTGACGGCTAATTTAAAAACTAATTTTAACTTCTGTTAACAAAGAAAAGTTAAAGATTTGAAGGATTAAGTTCTATCCAAGGTTTCGTCGAGGTCTTAACCAAGGTAAAAAATACTGCTCCAATTATATTTATATTATTATTATGCAAACTTTGGCCACCTAGATTTTCTGTGTTAAGATGTAAAATTCCGATGGTAAATGAGCAAGACAGCTCATCAATTGTAAAACAAATGTATGCAGTGCTGCAGTTGAAACTGAAACTGACGATGGTAACTGTCAACGCCTTTTGTCAGCGTTCCTGGTATTTGATTTCATTTCTTCTCTCACTGTTTGATCATTGCATATGACAAAAAAGATCATCGTATCCGACATATTTTCATAAAAATTTCAAACACGTTCTTCTGAAACGGCTGTAAAGTATGAACTTGAATTTAAAGTATTGGCATCGCTGGAAAAGGGTACAGCAAAAAGGGAATGTCCCTTAAGAAAAATAATCTATAATTCATCTTCGTCATTAGAATCATTTCTAAGCGAGAAATTTATAACTCCATATAAGGAGTACATGTGATTTGTATATAGGTAGGCGTAAATTATAGAAAAAAAAATATAAGTCACATTTTTTAAACACGCCTCCAAAGAGCGACCTTCCAGAAAAAATCGTATTTTACAATTTTTTATTTAAAAAAAGAGTTGTGTAGGTACCCGGAATATACGTATTGCATTAATATTCTTACTATTTTCTAACTAATTTAAATGCCCGTGCAATAAAAAAAACTAATTTTTTGGTCTGAGACACTAAAATGTCGTCCTAGGATCATCTATTTGGTAAATAAAATCCTGAATATTTTGAGTTTGTTCAAATCTTTCAGAACAGTGCTGGATTTATGTCACAGAGACATTATTAATCAATTAACGTATATTATAGATATCTCACAGAGACGAAACTGTATTTCTTATGGGAAAGTAGGTATAGAAGTCATTTGGGTGTACATAGGACTTATGACCTATAAGAAATACAGTTTCGTCTCTGTGAGATATCTATAATATACGTTAAATAAAATCCTGTTTGTTAAAAAAAATATCCATATTTATTCGGGTAAAAGTTCATAATATATTCGTTGTATCAACGTCTATGTCACAATCTTTATAGGTATAATTTTGTATTAAATAAATATCCGCGATAGAACAATGTACATACATATTTTTGGTCTACCAAAGATGTTAGCAAAGTTGCTGCATCAATTTATCGGTGAATTTATTTAAGGTACAAAGCGGTAAAACTATCTGAAACTTTACTCAAATGCACACCGCATCACCTGATCGATCAAAAACTTTGTTGTCACAAAATACTTTTACATTTCACAGGTCGTCAGACTTGAAATATTTTAAGAATGTTTCCAGTTACATAAGTTAGGTAATCTTTACAGGGTGTACCAGAGCTAGCAGTAGAAACTTGACCGGTAGATTCCTGTCTATGTTATGAGTGTAAAATGTCCAAGCAACCATGACCTAATATCAATAGATGTGGAGATAGGCAATATCAAAGATTACATTTTTTTTCCAATATTTCTGACTTATTTTTTGCAAAAAGTTTAACTATCATTACAGTAACTTATATCGATTATGAAAAATTCATTTGTTTCAAAACAACTTAAATAAAATAATTAAAATCTTGTAATTTTTTTTTCTTTCAATTTTTTCAAGGTTTTAATCATTTTATTCAACTTATATTAAAGCGAGTGAAGTTTTCACTATCGACATAAGTTACTGTAATGATAGTTTAACTTTAAGTAGAAAATAAGTCAGAAATATTGAAAAAAATGCAAATTTTGATATTGCGTATCTCCATAACTAGTGATATTAAGTCATGGTTGCTTGAATATATTAGACTCGTAAGATAAACAGGAATCTACTGGCCAAGTTTCTGCAGCTAGCTCTGGTACACCCTGTATTAAAAAATATTCATTTTAGCCGTAAGCGGATGATAAAAAAATATCGCGATTTTACAAAGGATTTGATTAGGTCTTTTTATCATTTTGAACATACCCGTCAATGTAGTACATGACCACAGCCATAAATATACACTGGCCTGGCTGCCGTACCACGCCGTATCAGCAGCATTCACTTTATCTACCACGACGTCCACTACGTACACCACCCCAACCCACTATTGTATCAACATGATTTTGGTAGTGCATCCCTTCGTATGCTGAATGAGCCCGTTAGTGGTCGAGTACACCAGCATACACGCACCAGCCATCTCTCCTTGTGGGACAAGCCGCCCACTTTATATACCAATGTCCACGCATCGGCAACTCTCACACCTCCTCCGATTTCGTATAGTTTGCGTATTTTATCTTGCAGCATTTTCGCTTGCTTAAATGATTTGTCTTTATTGAAAATTTAATGAAGATAATTTTCTTTACGTAAGTCAAATAAAATCACTACTTAATTCTAAATAGCGTTCGGAGAAGGTTATAAAAGGTTAACATTAAAAAATTATAATTATGTAATTAATGCGACAGAAGTGACTAGAATAATAAAGGTATTATATTATAATTTGTAATGATATAATATTTGCGTTAATCACAGAGAAACTAAGTTTGGTTTGTTATATTACTAAATCGAAATACAGGCTTTAGTAAAGTGTTTAATCGGATGGGTCAACTGCTTCATTTATCTACCGAAATCGAGAACTTTCTCTGATATTTATTTTAGGCTGTATACCGTAAGGGTAGCTCGTGTAAAGAGTAGGCAGGTCCCAACGGGGTGGCATCTTGATAATTGTGGTTCAGTAATAATGTTAAAATAACACTTATAAAAAGTGATGCGTCGAATTTATTTAAAAAAAATACTCTTCGATATCATTCAAGAATATTCTTTGATATCAATATTCAGTCCATTTAACAATAAGGCTCGCTCACTGCATTTTTTTAAACATAGACGCATTTTATTGTGAAGTTGCCATTTTTAGTTGCACGATATTTTAAACATAATTCAAGAATCGATTTGAAAGTTATTTAGAAAAATCTATTTATCGAATAAACACCGGCATACAAATCTGTAACGTTTCTTTTCCGGAGATCAGCGATACCACTTTTGCGATAGTAGGTAACAATTTATACTTACTTACTTACTTACCATTACGCCGTTTCCCCGCGGGGGTAGGCAGAGAGGATAGAGCGCCATACTCTTCTGTCCTGACATACAACTTTCGCTTCGTCTACATCATACATCTTCGCATGCAAGCTCGACGGTTGTTCAGGCTTCTAACAGGACCATCTTCCGGTATCTGGTTAATCTGGTCATGCCATGTTTTCCGTGGTCGCCCTCTCTTTCTGGTGCCGTCAACACTTGCATCATATATCTTTCTTACTATTCTTTCCTCATTCATTCGCTCAACATGCCCAAACCACCTGAGCGACCCTATTTTTATTCTCTGTATTATGCCACGATCAGCTTTACATTCATTCCTTATATCTTCATTCTTTACTCTATCATACATGGATTTACCACACATACGTATAAGGGACCTCATCTCCACTGCATTCAATCTACTTTCGTTCCTCTTCTGCCAGCTCCAGGCTTCACTTCCGTACATTAATGTCGGTACCAGAACTCCATTATGTACCGCCAGTTTTGCCTCGGTAAACATATTTCTATTAGAAATTATTGCATTCAAAGCACCGTTCACCCTATTCCCGGCAGTCACTCTCCTCTCTATATCTTTCTCAACATTCCCTCTTCTATCGAACATACTTCCCAAGTACACAAACTCATCTACTTGTTCCAAACATTCATTTCAAATTTATGATATATATAATAATAATTTGAGACTAATATACTTGCGTAGTATTGAGTTGATATACCTACATTGCCTGTCAACAACATCGCAAATAGTAAGTACGCAGTGGCCCGTATAATATATAATATATAAGTATATAAATATATAATATATAAGTATACAGTATATCTCCTTTTATAGTCAATGCCGCTCCCGATGCTTCCAGAATCCAGTGGACTATGCCAGACCTAGTAACTAGATTCTAGTAATTTCCAATTCGCTGTAAATAGTGTAGAGTGCTGTAAAATCCTCGATTATGTGCAATTCCTTCCGCTTCTACAAACTCGTGACAATGTGATCATGTTAAAAAAAATTTAAAATATGTATTTTGAAAAAAATTGCACTTACGCATAAAAATTGAAAAACAGGTGGAACCATGAAAATCGCTCGACCACGTTGGGCCAGATACGTCCAAATAATTCCTGCTCCAAAATATCTACATATGGGAGTGACTAGCATGCAGTATGATGTACACATGATCAGCACACCAACAATTTAAGAAAACGGTGGGATGATGTTAAGAGAGATGCGAGGAAACTTGGCGTTCACAACTGGATGACTGGAGGATCTTGAAGACAGATAGCAGTGGCAAATCTGATACACAGGAAGACAAAGATCCTCAATATATATTGCTACCCGTGATGATTTTTCATAGCGCACCCTGTTAAGGTAGAATCTCTCGATAGTTTTCCTGACTAAGGGCTTTCTATTGATAAGTTTGATTCCCTAGATGTGTGTTTTATAATCAAACCAAAAAAGTGCAGAATAAACTAGTGTCTTGGAAGAGGCAAACATTTCCAGTGTTACGCTCCAAAGGCACAAATTAGGATAGACTGGTTGTTGTGTGCATATATCTGAGACGCGGCTTCCCAAACAAATTATGTTCGCGCAGCTATCGCATGGCACAAAAAGATAGGGTGGGCTGAAAAAAGATACAAAGACACCCTAAAGGCAAACTTCAGCAGATGCGGGATAGATTTTAAAAACTGGAAAATTGCGGCTGGTGATACAATGGCGCCTAAAAGTACACTGCGCTTCGGAAACGAGCGAACATTATAAGATCGATGCAATTTCCGAGAAAAGAAGGAAATAAAATGAGGTAAACCAATCTCTTAGAACCCCACTGCATGCATGTGCGCAACTTGTGGAAGGGTGTGCGGTTCCAGAGTAAGGCTCTTCAGCCACGCTCGGACGCAAAATCAATCAAACATGGCAGACGTCATCCTCACAACATACAATCGTCACTCCACTCACCTAGAACTCTTCCTCCGTAACTGACAACTGACATGGTACATTCGCCGGTGCACGTTTGTCCGAGACAAAAATGAAATATATATTTTATCTGATAAATCATTCGTTAAAAACAATCGTTTAAATAAATTGTTTAAGTGATTGTGTTTCAAGTTGCCCCCACTTTTACGAAAAATGTTATATTCTAAATCGGATATGCAATATTTTGTATATTTCATTAATTTCTTAATATGTAGACAAATGATCTTCTTTTCTGTCTCGAACAAACGAGTGCCGGGGAAAGTTGCAAGTCAGCTTGCGGAGGCATGACGCAGCCATTTTGTTTTTAAAAAATTTACCAACAAAAAATAATTATTCTTTGTAAAAAATTGCCTTATTACTCCCTTTATATTAACTCGTGGCGTCTGCTTGCTTGCCGTCAACAAAAACTTTGGATCAATTTTTTACCCTTTTCCCGTGATCCAATCCAGCTGAAACATGGCAAGCAGACTTGTGGTGACGATCGAGAAAATCTATCAAATTTTCGTTAAAAAAAATTAATTATTATGGTATAATTTCGGATTTTTAGAAATTTTATTGGTTTTTTCAAATTGGAATCATTAGAAAAGTTTGATTAGCAACGGCGCAGCGGCCCGATAACGTCGCGGAATATTTTCTAAATTTGAATTACTCCGTCGGTATAATAGATACACCACTACGAATTTCGAAAATTTACAAAACAATTGGTTCACAGATGACAGCGAAATTGGGTTTTTTGGAAAAAAATCAAATAATAATTTATTTCTTTTAGATTTCTGCTTAGTTTTGAAGAATTCTACATTACTCAAATCTGATTCTGACTAAATCATTTGACGCTGGAAATTCATAAGGTACGATATTGATGATAATTGAATCTATCAAAATCTTGACATCTCAAGACATCTGACATTTTAGAAATATATTAAATTAGTTCAGTGTTATGTTATATGTTTTAATTTGTCTTTAATTATTGTTATATTTTACAAAGAAAGGGAGTATAGTAAGAACTTGGTTTTTATGGGTTACTTTTTTTTACTCCCTTGTTTTTAACTCGTAGCGTCTGCTTGTCTGCCGAAAAAACTTTGGATCGATTTTTAACCCTTTTCCCATGATCCAATCGAGCTAAAATTTTGCAGGCAAACTCGTGGCGACAACAAAAATAATCTAACAAATATTCGTTTAAAAAATTTAACTATAGTATAATTTTGTATTTTTCGAAATTTTAACGGTTTTTTCAAATTGGAAACCATACAAATGAGAAACGCGTGGAGAAGTGGAGAAGGCGTAAAACCTGTTTCAACTAGTCTGACTCGAGCCATGGGTCCGATCAGACGGTTTCGCCGACGCCGTGCCCCCTATACCAATTATTACGTTTTCAATATTCTATAAGTTTTAAGGATAATATTATACGTGGAATAGATTTTCCACATGAACTTAAAGCAAGAGGAATATGTTGATAGAATATAAAATTGAAAACAATACAAATGAGAAAGGGAGTGTAATAAAAACATGGTTTTTATGGGGTTAGTTTTTAATTTAGGAGAGGCTTAATGTTTACACATGGATCGGAATTTTTTTCCGTTACATTAAGGTCCGTGATATACTGATGTCAGATGAAATTGAAACCTATAAAGGAAAATAAAAAGTAAAAAAAATAATACATACTCCCTCTACCATTTTACGCAAAATAAATTCAAAATGTACAAAAACTCTGTCCGCGAGATAGGAAAGAGATTTTTTCCCTAGCGTTGTGGTGTTTGTCCATGAGAACGCCTCAACTGCCAGGAAAATACGTGATTTCTATTCATTGTTGGGGAGACGAACGCGTAAACAACATCAGACCCGTTTTTATTTGACGTTCAATCTAATTTCGCGTTGGATTGATGATGTGGCTGGGAAGAAATGCGGGATGACAGTGATGCTCCTGCGAAGGTATTTTTCAGTGGGATTTATTGGGGAATAAATGACTTCAGTCAGATTAAGGAAAATAAAAATGCATAGATTTTTATTCAGCGATCTCTTGTGACGCGTATGCGTTTGCTTTATTATGACATAGCCATCGTTGTCAGTGATGTCAATGACAAGGAGATTTCAAGTCATTTTTTATATGACGAGAATGCAAGGCGACGTACCTACTTGAATATGACTATCTGGCAAAGATTATCAATTTCATAATTCATAACTGAGTTTGAAAGCATTTTTATGTGTTTTGAAGCCTTTTATAAATTTAAAAATCTCTGCTCTGGATTTAAAGTTCAGTTACCAAAAGGTTTATCCAAATATCTAAATTTAGATTCTGGCGTTTTTGCTTCGTATACCCTTGTATCCAAAACTGGCTTCCTTTAATATACTAATTATGAGGTATAATAGCAAAGGCAGCAATATCAAAACCGAGAATGAATACACATTTAAAATGTACTTAATTCTAGATTTTATGTTTCATATGAATCCCTTCCAAAATAATAATCTCCTTTAAATTTATTGACTGTAATATAGAAATATTATTTCCTATAAAAAATCCAATAAATTAGTAGGTAATCCTAGACTACGATGAATTTTTTTGGATATTGCTGCCTTTGCTTTTATATACCACAATTAGTCTGTTAAAGAAAGCAAAATTATTAAAAATTACGCAGTGTCTTTACAGAGGTAGGCAGAGAGAATACAACGCCACTCTCTTCAGTCTTAACACACCATTTTTGTTTCTTCCACGTTCATACATTTTATCGTGCTTGCTTTTCGGTTGTTGAAGCTTTTTATTATTTGGTTTATCTGATACTGCCAGGTGTTTTGCGGACGCCTTCTGTTCCACATGACCAAAGAAAACTCAGCAATCTTTTCATTCTTCTATCTACTACGCTACACCCAGCAATACATTAACTTTTGATTCATTCATGCATCGCTCTATTTAATCGAATCTAAAAAATTTGCACACAAATAAAAATGTGTACAAGCGATCGACTTTTCACCACATTCAGTATACTTTTTCTCTTTTTTGCCAATTACAGATTTCATTTACATACGTTAGAAACGTATGGCTCCAGAAAAATTCTGTTTCAAATTTCTGCGGGGATTTATTCATTTTGACTTGTATCAATCCAAATGAATCTATAATACTCGATATAAATGACTTTAATAATAGTTCAACGTTTTGCGGAAGATAAATAACGAGAAAAAAAATGCAAAATTTGGAGTCGCTTACCTTCGTAATCCTATTGATATTAGGATATTGAATTTGAAAATTTTCTATAATTTTGACAGAAATGTATCTGTAGACTAGATGGATTGAAATAATAGATAGACTGTCGATTATTGTGGACTAGCTTTGTTGCATAATTTATATAAATAAAATAAAATAGGATAGTACGTTTCGCGAATCGTTGAAAACCGGGTATTTATTAAAAAATAATTCATACTTATGAAATAAATAACTTATACATGAATAAACATATTATTTAATGTAGATAGGTTCCAAGAACACATTCACGTATATATGTATGTTAAAATAACGTAAGAATTTGATGTATACATTCAAAAGTGTATTGCTTATTACTGTACTTTAAAAAATATAGAGGTATCATTACCAGTTACGAAAATCTATGTAAACTAGTTCATGAGAAAAGACTATAGATATATTTTGCGTAGTCCATTCAAATTTATTCTCAGATTCGAAAATATATAGAATTTTCAAAATTTGATAAAGTATGGATGTTCTAACAATGGATTTGGTGAACGTTGCAGTGTGTAGATTGATCATGATCACTTAAGCCAGCTCACACAGGTTATGAGCCCTGAGCCATCGTATAAAAAGACATGCATGTACGTTTCTCATATTCATAGCTTTGTACCTGTGAGACTTCAATAAGTTATCTTAATTAATGAATAAACATTTTTATTTTGTTTTATCTGTGACAAAGAAAAAATAATTAATTCATTTCTAAGTGCCTCGCTTTTGGACTGTAATATTCACAACGAGTAATAACTAATTCAGAAATGTCTTAGATGCCAGGGGCAATAAATATGTGTTCTTCGGATAACACAAGGCCTGCCATTAGCTAGGCTGCTAGGCTGGAAAATGTAATTATCGCATTCATCAAGGGCTTATTTGATAAATCAGCTTAAACAGTTTCCTGCCTGTGTTTTGTTTGCTCAACTGTGACGGTGTCACGATGGATGACGACCACTTACACTTGTCACGGATGACTTTGATTACAAATTGTTTCGCGTTAATTCCTCATATATTATTATCATCGCCATATTATACTTAACAGCAGGACAAAGGAACTATCAAATATCAGTGGCATAGTTGGATTGAAGATAAATGTCTCAAACACTAAAGTTATTGTTGTATATATGGATGGACGTCTGTCTGAGCGTATGAAATATACAGGAGGTAGAGAGGGAAAATGGGATTAAAAAGGATGCACCGTGTGAACGCGCATCACTACGAAAGTTATTACGAAAACACGAACTTGGAGAGCTAATCGGAACCTATATTTATGTAGACCTCATTCCGTTTGAAAAAGACACTCGAATTAGTTTGTGTAAGCCGTGCACACGAGACGCGTTGTTTTGTTGTGTTGCTATTTATACCCGTAAACACCAACACAACGAAACAATGTACGTCGTACTATCTTTCTTTAATGGGAAGAGGTCTACCTTATCGCGATATTGTTGAATTTTGTACGGAAAAATAAAATCTAAGAACGTTTTCAGCTTTCACTAAGGATTTCGGACCCAAAAAAACAATCTTTCTTGATCAATGGAAGGATATCACAGTAATGATGAACTTATTTGTTGGCTCGATAGCAATGGCGTGCATAAACAGTGGCAGACATAAAACAAAAAATCTATGCATAACTGAAGATCGTGGGATACAAATATTAATTAATTAATCATTTTCTTAAAAAAAAAGACGATTTATAATTCAAGTCATAATCCGAAGGGAATCCTATGGGAAGAGTTTTATTTTTGACTGTCTCTGTGAATAACTTAATATCAATGCTTCTCCTATTTACTTATTCGCGCGCATTAAATACCTAGGTGTAATTATAGATTAAAAAGTAACATTTACAAAAAATACTGAATACGTTGTGAAGAAAATCGCAAAAAAGTGTCTTCACTTGGAAGACAGAAGATATATAAAAATACAAGTTTATTCATATACAATACTATCATTCTCCCGCACATTGATTATTTTTCCATTATATTATTTATAAGCAACGAAGGAATGCTAAAATTTCAAATAGTACAAAACAGAGCGATGCGCATAATATTGAAGTGTAATAGGAGAACAAAAATAACAAAAATGTTGAATGCCCTAGGACTAGAAACTGTAAATCAAAGAATAAAGTATAATATATTGGTGTAATATTTAAAATTAGACACGTATTATTACCCAAATACTTAGATAACGATAAATGATGAAGCTGAATGGGGATTTTCATTCTTACAATACAAGAGGAGGCGGCAACATAAAACTTCCGAAGAAAAAGAAAAACACCTCAAACAATTGTATGATATACATACAAAGGTTTAAAAATATTCGATAGGTTACCTAAAGGAATTCAAAATATAGTGAATATAAGCAGGTTTAAACAGGAGTGCAAAAATTTTATTATAAAAACTTTTAAATGACTAGATGGAATGCAATATGTTTAAATGATTATGTATTAGCCCGCACAATATTATGTATGGAACTAAAAAATTAAGATAAATAAATAAATAAAATTAAATTTGTTACCTGAATCTGTAAAACAGTCGTACCTACTGAGAATTTTCCTACTAAAAACGTATTATATTTGCCGTATCTTTCAGTCGGCAAGTAAATATTTCCTACTGTAGCGCAATTCTTTAAAAGATCTTATTTTTGCGAGAACTGCGTGCCCTTCACTTGTAACTATGAAACCCACTGATAATGTTACTAATTCTATATTTACTGGTATACTTTATTTAGTACGTCAGTAAATACAAAAGTGTGTAACCCACACACAATACATTTATGTTTTGGGTCTTTTAATATTTTTTACTAAACAAAGAATCTTTTTTCTACATTAAATTTTCTTTATCTTTTCGGTTTCACGTAAAAGGACTATTATAGCTGAGTTTCATCATGGTTTAATGAGAAAATCTTCACTTACTTACCGTCAGGCCGTTTCCCTGATATATAACTCTCGCCTCGTCCACATTCATACATCTTCGCTTGCAAGCTTCTTTCGGGACCACCTTTTAGTATCTGGTTAATCTGGTCGTGCCACATCTTCCGCGGTCGCCCTCTCTTTCTGTCACTGTCAACACTTGCGTTATATATCTTTTTGACCAAACCACCTGAGCGACCCTTTTTTAATTCTATTTAACTATGCTGAGATCAGCTTTACATTCATTCCTAATATCTTCATTCTTTACTCTATCATAAATAAATTTTCCACGCATACGTCTGAAGAATCTCATCTCCACATTCAGTCTACTTTCGTCTCTCTTCTGCCAGCTCCAGGCTTCACTTACATCAATGTTGGTAACAGAATTCCTTTGTATACCGCTAGTTTTGCCTCGATAGGCATACTTCTATGAGAAATTATTGCATTCAAAGCACCGTTCACCCTATTTCCTGTAGTCACTATCTTCCCGATGTCTTTCTTAACTTTCCCTCTTCTATCGAACATACTTCCCAAATACACAAACTCATCTACTTATTCCAAATTATTCATTGCCTACTAATTAACGTTGTTCCCATTGCGGAAACTATAGCTTGCAGAACTGACTTCTACATGTTATTTGAATTAGGATTTAGTTTATTGTCGTATGTACAGTGGTTAATTATCTACTACGAAAATAAATCATTTTTAAATATCAAGGAATTACATTGTATTTTTTTTTGCAATATTATATTTATTTTTACCACAAGGTTATATTTTTATTTATTTACCTTTACCACAAGGTTATTGAAAATATATCATTTTAAAATATCAAGGAATTAATTTGTATTATTTTTTGCAATATCATATTTATTTTTACCGCAAGGTTATACTTTTATTAATTTACTTTTACCACAAGGTTATTGAAAAGAAATCATTTTTAAAAATCAAGGAATTACGTTGTATTTTTTTTTGCAATATTATATTTATTTTTACTACAGAATTATACTATTATTTATTTACTTTTACCACGTTTTAAAATATCAAGGAATTAAATCGTATTGTTTTGTGCAATATTTTATTTACTTTTAACAACTGAATATTTTATTTACTTTACCAACTTTTTATTTAATCAAATTTCGCGGTCTGTACGACGCGCAAGTCGAGAATGATTTTTTGTAAATTTGAATAAATATGAAGTAAATTAGTCTCGATTCACCCCAGCTGAAATACGACACTAACAACTTTGGACACCCAAACTGAGGGTAACTTCGGTTCATAAATAAAAATGATCAAAAGTCTTCCATTTAATCAAAATAATAAAAAATAACAATGAAATACGAGATTGAAATCTAACTGCAAAGTGGGACGACCCAAAAATTTTCATCTGTGCTTGAGAAATACTTCATTTTAAATGTATCATTAGCATATACCATTTACAATATTTTGTCTTATACAATATATAAAATATACTTAATTATCAATAGCACAACGTAGAATTTTATAAACCGGTGATTATTTAATGATAAGTGCCCAGGAAAAAAGAATCTTAATATAGGGCTTCACCGAAAATATTTAATTAGGGGAAAGGGTACTTAAATCTCATGTGTGAGTCGATTATATATGGTATATCCACTGTTTGATAATGGCCTTACAAACCGAAATATCTATCATATTTAAAAGAAGACTTCACTTGCAGAACTTAATAATATATTTTTTTATAAAATTTTATTTTAAATTTCATTAAAAAACTAACTCATAAAAAACAAGTTTTTATTATACTCTCTTTCTAATCGGACCCATGGCTCGAGTCAGACTAGTTGAAACAGGTTTTGCGCCTTCTCCGCGCGTCGGGGTCCTTTCTCGTTTGAATGGTTAAAATTTCGAAAAATCCAAAATTATGCTATAATTAGTTTTTTTAAACAAAATTTGTTAAATCATTTTTATCGTCGCCACGAGTCTGCCTACAAATTTTCAGCTCGATTAGATCACGGGAAAAGGGTTAAAAATCGATCCAAAGCTTTTTCGGCAGACAAGCAGACGCTACGAATTAAAAGAAAGGGAGTAAAAATAAACATGAAGTTCTACAAATCTAAACACAAAAACCATAAAAAAAATTTAAAAAAGAAAATGTGTCCAGAATCAGAAAGCCGGATTATTTCTTCACATTCCCTCGAGTGACTCAGTAATGAGGTGCCGTGTATAGGTTTACCCGCTGTCACTTCATGTCACGAAAAAAACGTCCGTCACTGTGTCCGGTATCCGTCTTAATTTCATTGGCTCCGTATATTTGCTTCGGTCCACCCGCGGATTATGGCTGTCAGCCGGAAAATGGCTTTCGCAAAGCCCTGGGCCTCGCTAGGATAGCGCGTCAAAAATCAGTAAACAAATTTAGACACCCGTATATTAAAACCATCGCACTGCCACCCCGATAGTGGCAAAATCCACGCTTTATTGCGAGGTGCATTGTTGCTGTGGTTGACACTTAGCGGTTTTGAAGGATGGAACATAATTCCAATTTGGCGTGGCTTGTTATTAGATTTACGCCATGGCGAAAGAGCGGTAGTGCGAGGGACGTCCCTGCTGGTGTTTTGTGACAAAATGTGACGAAATATTACTGAGATGGGAAGCAAACCCACGAGGTATTGAGAAATTACAAAACAGTATTGTAAAATATTTTTCCTGGTAATTTTAAGATAAAAAAGCTTTTATAAAAACACAGAAAATAAACAGTTTTGACGTTTTAATTTAAATAAAACAAGTAAAGCCGTCAAAATGTTGAAATAAATTATTATTATTAATATATAGCGAACAAATTACATAATTTTTTCTTATATTTGCATTTTTTATCATATATTTGTATTGAAATATACAATTTTAAATTTTTTCATCAGGTACACATATTTTAAATACGGATATTTTACAAAAACCTGCATGAGCTGACTTAAGTGATTACTTTATGCAATGCAACGTTCACCAATTCCATTGTAAGAACGTCCATACATTGGAATTGGAAGTTATATAATATATATATATATATATATATTATATATATATATAATAAATATTCTAAATAGGAACATTCGTTTTCGAGAAGCTATGATAGTGACATCTGTTACCTCTTCTCATGAAACAGTACACATAGATTTTGCAGCTGGTAATGATACTTCTATATTTTTAATATTAAGTATTAAGCAATATTCTTTTTAATGAATATATATAATTTTCTTCAGAATTATTCAACATATAGACTAGAATACGCCAGAAAATCAATACTTAATTATTTTTATATCCTTTAAAGACCAGTATTTATTATTAAAAATATTTTTATAGGTATGTTCTGATAACACAATCACTGGATTTATCCACTGCGGGATTAAGAATTAATTAAGTTAAATTATAGAAGTCTCACAGAGCGAAAGTATTTATATGAGATACTTGTATGGAAGTCTTTTTATATGATGGCCCAGGGCTGACAACCTGTAAGAGCTGGCTTATGTGATCACTCTACATTTTATTATTTTTTCCAGTTAACATTAATAGTAATTGATCACATTGTGGCGGAAATTTTATACATATACAAATGATGTCGTGACGATAATTAGTTAAGTGGATGGAGTCCGAGATACTGATATTTCAACTAAAGAATTTAATTAAATTAAAAAAAATACATTTCACATATGTGTTACAGTGAATTTGTATTTCTAATGTGTGTATATTTTCACTAGTAGAAATATATTTAACCAGTTGGGCAGTGAAAACGTGTTAATCAATGAATTAATAGATTCACTGCGCAGTATCGCTGAAACTATATTTTGTTCATGATTGTTTGCACGCATTTCTCAAAGCTCAGGTTGGGTTAGGTTAGGTTAATAATATCCGGTATACAATGTTGATATGCACAGAAAAGATGAATAATGGAGTAAGAGCCTTTTTCATGCAATAACTTAAATCTTAAATTGATATTTAAATTGATATTCTAAGAGGTCAATCTCAATCCGGAAATAAATATCTATCATGATCTGTCAAATTTAATTTTAATGACAGTTCGGAAACCAATGCAATTTCACTAGTATGATATAAGTTAAAATATTTTTCACTTGTTTTGTATTAATTACTACTGGTAAAAATCTGCTTAAATATGATAAAAACGACCTTGAATATAATTTCACTAAAATGTGAAATAGTGAAAATACAAACTCACATGAAATACAGATTCTCTGTAACATATTATACAATACCTCTAATTTGTTTTCCCTTTACAATACATTTAACCGCACACACTCGCAACATTCGTACACAGTAAAAATATTCAAAATTACTTATACATAAAGTACTTTCTAGGAGCTCTCACGAACGCCATTATTTTCGTGATAAAAAAGACGTGTTTTGCAAGTAATACGAGGGACAAACAGAACGTAATTAAATTTACAAAATTTTTAACTCATTTTTCCAATTTCCTTTGAAGCCTGAGAAAAGTCATTCGAAGGACGCGTGAAGTTTGTGGTTGTTGGAAAATATTTTATTTTACACTTCATTTTCAAAGTTGGATGGAAATTATTCACAAAACTTCATGTCAAATAAATGTTAGTACGTCAGTTATCGGTTTCATACGACGCTTTTTGCGTTCGTTTGCCTAAATACATATTTACATATTTATCGGAAAATGTTTTATAATTTTTTTTATAATGACGCCTGCCAGTCACAGGACAAGCTAGATTATGTATTATTTATCGGTTTATCTAGAAGAGAGAAAAAACATTAAGAGAATAAAGGGTTTTACATAAAATGTTAAACCAAATGCTGGACATGCTTGATTTGATTTCTTTTCATGTGTTTACTGCAATGAGACTAGTATAAGTAAGAATATGTTTTTATTTCTCTGAAAGGTTCTACGAGCGACATAAACAACATGTTGATAATACGTATGTAAAAAAATAAATAAAATAAAATAATATATAAGTGTAGAAATAAGTTTCCGCCGTTTTTTTATCAAAACTTGGGCATCTATTGTGAAAGAACTGAACCTACTGTTTTATTCGAAGTATTGTCCATCGCTTTCCACTACTTTTTCCCATCTTTCTGGCAGCATACGGATACCGCGTCGAAAGATTGCTTCATCTTTTGAGGATATCTACGAATCGACTAGTATAATCAATTAAATCAAAAATGTAAACATTGCCTGTCTCAACACAGAGTTTTCTTGTGAGACAGGCATAGTAAAACTCCAACTAAAATGAATGTATTTTATGTATAGCAATGAAATAAATCATGTCAGAAAAGCTTTCGGTCTAGTAAAGCGATGGATTATGTCCATATTCATCGTAACCTTTACATCATCGACCCACTCTCCAGCGACTCCAACTAGTGAGATATAAAATATTTTCAGCACTCAGAAATTCGCGTAAACTTTTTCCGTCGAACAAACGAAATATTAAATATTTACAATATGAGAAAACGCTTTAGTTATAAAAAATATTTACTAAGAGGCAGATGTTATGGTCTAGTGATAAATCGCAGGCTTGCTATTACTATCCCGGGATTGATTCCCGATTTTTTAAAATAAAAAATATTTGTTAATCTAAAATTCTTTGCCTTCATCTCTCTCAAATTTAAACAGATAGATGTGGGTATACCTACGTGGATGAAATTTTATCCTAGAGCCAAGGGAATTTATCGATAAAGCTCAGAATGCCTTTGCAATTCTGCAGTATTTCTGCCTTGCATTCAAAATATTAGGTCTTTCCGTTTTAGCGCTTATTATTATATTAAATATTAGGTTTGTGGTGGTCTGCTGCAACTCTCGAGCATGCGAAGCAACCAATCGCCGCTCGAGGCGAACCTCACTATCACCACTAAAGGAAAGCCGAAAGGGCTACGATGTACCGCCCACTCTTTCGCCGTCCGCCGTATCCTGTACTTGCGTTACCTATGGTATTCCGTAAGCCATTATTGTAACCTTTCAAATCAATAAACTGACCGTTGTTGAATCGTATTTCTTGCCATCCTGTATCTCAATTTTTTCTGCACTAACTATTAACATACATCCACACAGTAAACTCGAGCGCATTCCAATAATTCATACAGCGTTTTTTATTTCAGGTTAAGGAGTCAAAAAAATAAACTTATTATAAAGAATATATTCTCCATCTTTCATATTTTTTTTAAAACCAGATTCGAAAAATAATTGACTTTTTAAAGCAATAAATAATTCAATGTCACTATTAATATCTGTTCGTTTGGCATTGTTTTCTGATTAAAAAATGTTGCAGGGGTCTATAAAGATTATAGTTGCTTTGCATTTTGTCTATAGAATACGGTGGGTGGGGTAGTTCTCAAGAAAATTCATTAACTTTTTCAATCGTCCTTTTCGAAACGTATAGGCGAGTATTGTCTCGGTGTAAAATTATCATCCTATATTTCGCAAGTTGAAAAATTTACATATTTTTTCAAATGTCTGTAATTTGATGTGGAAGGCATATTGAGCTTCTGTGATAGCTACAGTAATGTTGATTTTAGATTTGCGTTGACAGCTGCCCTATCACTATCAACCACTCCAGGTATAATTCAAGAATGAAATATTTTGAACCACATTCGACATTTTCTAATTACCTATCCCTTAATATTTAATATTTTTTATATAATATTTTATATTTTCATTAAATTATATTTGTGTCCCTCCTTAAGTATCCTCGCCTATTTGCAAAGCAATACAAATATTTTTAATTGACATTATTTCCGATTTGAATCACAAAAATCGAAAAATAGTGTATTGAATTTCTTTTGATGATTAAGGGTTGAAAATTGATAATTTAGATTTGAAAATATCTAACAAAAATATTTCCTAAAACTAGAGAGTAGATCTCTTTCCATTTCAGAAAGACAATCGAATTAGTATAATATAACATATCATTAATAATATTTGTAAATAATTATAACTTAACCGAAATCAAAAGTTCGTTATTAAGTAAATTGATAACTTTATTATGTCAGATATACAAAAAAAATCTATTAATTGAAAATGTATTTGGTTACCTTTGGGCTACGATCTCGAAACTGTCCCTTGATATTTTATAATATTGTACTGTTCAATTACGGATAAAGTTGCATGATTTTAAATAACAAAAAAAATTATATTTTTTTCATTTATTCCAATTAATCTTTTATAAAACGTTAGTTTTAAGTCGAAGTAATTTATATTGAATATTAAAAATTCATTAGCTTTGATACAAGTCAAATAAAATTATTTAAAGCGTGTGGAAATTTGAACCTGATCTATTTAGTAACATTGTAAATAATATTCTGTTTATAAAAATGAATGAAGAAAACACTCCCGAAATTTACCTTTATAGAACATTAAGTATCTTTTTTAAGAAGGTTTAATATTAAACTCATGTTCTTATATATAATTTAAAAATATCAATTCTTAATATATGTAAATTGATTTTTTTAATATCTCAATAATATGAGGTGCTTATAGTATCAGGATTAGGTGTATTTCATTACTTTAAATAATATAGTGCAAAAAATTCATATTCAAAGCAATGATGCTCAATACTGAGATTGACCTAAATGTGAGATCATTACTTGTTGTTCCAAGGGCAGTATACGGCAACGAAAAATGTTTATTATCATGTCTTCGAAATAAAATGTTGGATTTGTTTGTTTGCTTATGTAAAACCTTTTTTAGAATACGCAAAAAATCTTACACGTCTTAGCTGGCCGACCTTCCAAGAAGAACAGAAATCGTTTCCCGGTCAGCAAGCGCGTCCCTACCCTTATATCGGTGGCGTCATCACTCCCAATACCGTACAAAGTTTAGTTCCACAAAAAATCTTTTCAGAAATTTCAAGTGTCTTGAGTGCTTGGAGGTAAGTGTTTATCGATATCTTCAAAGCAAATATTTTATATATTTCCTTTTTCAAATACTCCCCGTTTCATTGGAGTTAGGTTGAGTGTAAGGGTTGAAGATTTATTTTGAACGCCTCCAGTTACCGTTAAATTAACGGTTAATACATTTATATTAAATATTTAAGTTAAGAAATATTAGCTAGGTATTTATAATATTTTTGGTTTATATACAGAGTTAATAAGATGAATCAGATACAAAAAAATAGTTGATTACCATCAAAACATCCCGGAACATTTTCAATCCAGGTAACTGCGATAGACTTGTCGTACAAGGGTGAGTCAAAAATTATTTAATTTATTATTTATCCATAATACACCTTCATGATTGTCATACTGTCTTTTACCCATGTGTGTTTAGAGTTGATACTACAGCGGTCATGTTGATCCTTATCGCGTCATTTGCCTTCCAGCTATTACAGTGTGAACATGTCTGCTCCGCCAGTAATTCGCATCAAACTATAAGCAGTGACTCGATTTCTCTGGATTCGTCGTAGACTTTTAAAATAATAGGGATATAATGCTTTATCACGCAAGAGTATTTTTTTGTGGATAGACAAGACGTTTGAATGATTAAAATAGTTTTAAAAGCGAATAGGTAAGTTACTGTCAGCAAGGTAGCGTCAATCATCTATCAACACCCATTAAATCATCCACGATAAGCTTGGCATCCGTACCTACAGACTTTCTGGAAGCCAAGCTCATGGATTCCATATTTTGAGTGTGTTCAGTGTGATGACATGTCTGTTAAAAAAATAAAATGAAAATAAAATAGAATGATAACTTACCTACGGTATAGCAGCATTACAGTTTTTCAATGTTTTGACGCTAAGGGCGGCAGCGCACTGCGCGTGTTTCCGTCACGTCAGCAGAGCAAATGGGTTGACCGATCATCGAAGGAAATGTAGCGGCGTTTCGCGACTGGAGAGACGCGGCGGAAAATCCGCGTAGTGTGATGCCGGCCTAAAACAATAGAAAATTGACTTTTTTCTTATTTATAAATATTCCCGCAGATCAAAATGGTGAAATATTCACCAAATTCAAATTTTCAAAATATTGATATGCCTACAGGTTATATCAAAGCTAGTCCACAATACTTTACAGTACATATGTAAAGTATTGTGGACTAGCTCTGATACAACCATTTCCTTCCAAATTTCCATAGGCGGTGTATAAGGTATTTTATACAAGCTTTTCGATATTTTAATTATAGAATACACTTAAACCAATTTAAGAGGCTTACAGATCAACTCTTGTTGAACTAATCAAGAAATATTTATATGGGTAGGTATATCTTTTTTACCTTTTTAACTTAGAATTGAATATGACTTATTTTCACAATAAGTCATATTCAATCAATATATCTAACTAACTAACTAACTAACTTACCATCACGCCGTTTCCCCGTGGGGGTAGGCAGAGAGGATAGAGCGCCATACTCTTCTGTCCTGACATACAACTTTCGCTTCGTATACATTCATACATCTTCGCATGCATGTTCAGGCTTCTAACAGGACCATCTTCCAGTATCTGGTTAATCTGGTCATGCTACGTCTTGCGTGTTCGCCCTCTCTTTCTGGCGCCGTCAACACTTGCATCATATATCTTTCTTACCATTCTTTCCTCATTCATTCGCTCAACATGCCCAAACCACCTGAGCGACCCTATTTTTATTCTATGTATTATGCTACGATCAGCTTTACATTCATTCCTAATATCTTCTTTCTTTACTCTATCATACATGGATTTACCGCACATACGTCTAAGGGACCTCATCTCCACTGCATTCAATCTACTTTCGTTCCTCTTCTGCCAGCTCCAGGCTTCACTTCCATACATTAGTGTCGGTACCAGAACTCCATTATGTACCGCTAGTTTTGCCTCGGTTTTGCATTCAAAGCACCATTCACCCTATTCCCGGCAGTCATTTTCCTCTCTATATCTTTCTCAACATTCCCTCTTCTATCGAACATACTTCCCAAGTACACAAACTCATCTACTTGTTCCAAACATTCATTGCCTACTAGTATTTCACACGTTGTCTTACTTTCCTCCTTCTCGAATACCATTACTTTTGACTTCTTTACATTCATAATAAGGTCACATTCCTTGCATACATCATACATCCTGCTAACTAGACTTTGTAGGTCTTGTTCGCTATTTGCCATTAATACTGCATCATCCGCGTACAGTAAACAGCATACAATCAAATCACTCATTTTCGTTCCTATATTCATACATTCCAGTTCTTTCACACAATTATCCATATACAAGTTGAACAGCCATGGAGACATTACGCAACATATCTAAGTAAATTTTTTATATATTTCTGTTATTCAAATTTTGTAGCGTATTTTGTAAGTTTTTCAAATAAGGTTAGTCCTACGCTAATTTCAGATTACATCCTTTTTACGACCTTGTAAATATTACTTTGAAGCACAATTTTCGAGCGTGTACTCGTACATAGCCCTTGAAGATACCGCTCAAAGGTTGGAAAAGCCCTAAAGTTTATGCGTATTTTACGAGCCATGACTTACAGTAGAAAAGTCGTCTGCTTTTAGAAATTTGCGATCAGAATTTTCATCAATCGAGAAATCGCTTTATCGGAGCCACTTCCATACTTTCTCCACATTAAACATGATGGGAAAAGTACATTTATTATTAAAATGCATATTTGAAACAATAAGAAAATTATAATTATGAAACCTAACATAAAAGCGCAATTTTAATCTTAAAAAGAAGGAAAATTATTTATTTTTATTGAAATTCACTCATTTTCAGCGGTAACTTGGTAATTATGGAAAAATAATTTAGATATTTTATTTCCTCTTTTATTTTTTTCTGAATCTGCATATTACAAAATTAAGTGTCTTTTAATAATTATTCCTGCGCATTTTCAAAAATTAGCACCCTCCCCTTAGCCAGTCCTTGCTCTCCCCACGATGTAAATAAATATATATTATATTGCGTGGCATCTTTTTAAATTTTTTCTCAGTTTCACTTTAGGACACAGAAAAAATATTGTCACCTCATATTATCCTCCCGCACATCTAATCCTAATCCTTTCCTGTCTTGAACAAATATTGCATATATAGTTAATCTCTATCGCCCGTGAAAACAATTATTTTCTATTCGTTTGAACAGTGCGCTTTGGCGTTTTGATTTACACAGCTATTTATCCTTGGAATGCACATGTTATGCAATCTCATAAGAACGAAACCTTATTTTCATCATCATCAGATATTAGGCTTTCAAATTTCTATTTAAATGTCAAGAAATAAGTCAAAATGCCATCCTGTTCGATTTTTCAATAACAAATTTAAATGAAAAAACACGCGGATAGAATTTATTCCAATATGTCGAGAATCTCTGTGAATAATTTGTGATGAATTGATTCAGTTTTTTACTTTCTTGAAAGTCTCGATTTTTTCAGCATTTTTTTATATAGTATTAGAATCAAAACTTTTAACGAAGCCGGATAGTAACAATTAATATTAAAAAAAAGATAATTCAAACAAAACCATTTGGAGAAGAAATCTAACGTCTTAAAATTTTTTGTTTACCACAGAGATATCAACTTTATATTATTAGCTATTCGAAAATGTAATAAGAGATGTATCATTTGCGAATAACTACATTTTATACATCTCTTTTTTTCGGCAGTCCCTCGTTACAAGGATGACGCCTGTCATTTTATAAAGAATGTGCGTCCGAGCGTGGTTGAGGAGCCTTTTTCTCAAACCACAAGTTATGCATCCGATGGACAATGGGGTTCTGAGAGATGGATCTTCCTCCTTCACTTTCCTCTTATTTTCTCGGAAATCACACAAGCCTCATTCCTTTCGCTTATTTCCCTTACTTAATGTACCTACTTTTCGATGCTATTGTGCTTAATCATGGGCCGCGATTTCATAATTTTCAAGATCTATCCCTCATCTGTTCATATTCCCCTTCAGAGCGTGTTTCAATCTTTTTTCGACTGTCTTCTGTTGCCATCAGCTGCGCGAAAATAATTTGTTTGGAATACTGCAAACCACCCATATGCACACCATTCCATGCCCATCGTGGTAGAAACCACAATCGCCTCAGGATTGTGGTTTCAACACAGGAAATTTTTGCCTCTTCCAGATGCTTAATAGACTTAGAGCCACCGACCACCAGACTAACGTTAATGTATCACCCCTGAAATATATTTCTGTAGTTGTATACCATAGTAGGTAAGAAAGTTTGGATATTATGACATTTGAGTTCGGGAAATTTTGGGAGACAGGTAGTACAGGTACAAAAAAATGTGAAAAGTAAAACGTAAAAATCACAAACATTATTTTGAATATGTTTAACGGACCAGTACTATACACTCATATTAATGATTGACAGACGCTTTTCATGTCATTTACGTTATAGTAACAAGTTTGAATATTATGATATTTTATTGTGATATTGTGTTTTACGAAATGATATGAAATTTGCAAAAATACAGACTTTTTTTTATAAAATAATGTTTTTTTTTCACAGGTTTTCCGATTTTTAGCGAATTTCGCAATGGCATTTTTTTTTTGTTCCTTGAATTTCGAATTAACGCGGTTTTCCGTTAATTCTCGTGAATTCCCGTTCATTGCCGTTTAACCTCATTTATTTGAAATTAAGAGACACAAAAAAAAACATTTCGTATTCGAAATGTTTTTTTGGGTCCCTTGACTTTCGAATTAACTAGGTTATATATGCTATACATATATATTTTTTTATATCCACGTTGTAATAACCAGTTTGCCAACGCCATCCATGGATTATTTTTGCTTAGCGTCGTCTCCGTGAGACATCTATAATTTTCCTTAATTAATGATGATCTTCTTCAATTTTTTAGGAATACAATTACAGTACAAAACTCCGTAATGGCATTCCTAAAAAATTGAACAATCTCAAAAAAAAAATAATTACAAACTCATTGCTTCAAATATCAAAAACTTGACTGTCACCTGTTAGCCGTTTTGCCTTTTAACAACGTGGAGACCGCCGCACGCCCAAACCGAAAGCTGAAATAATTTATGTTCCCGAAGTTTTATGTAGAAAATCATAACCGGGCCCGCTTCACAGTTTTTCAAAATTCCAGCCGTGCTTTCATTCGAAGCCTTTGAATTCTCTTGGAGCAGGTCCTGCGGTGACAGGAATGTTTTATGTCGGACATAAAAGTAACAACAGATGTCAGGAATGAGCACTGTACTCCGCAAAACACCGGAAATCGCCAGGCGCAGCGTTTTTGGAACGACCCGTGTCGTAAAGTGTATGGGCAAGGCCGGTTATTCCCCGGAATGGATACTATCTACAGGATGTATCATTTAAAATAAAGTATGCAAGGAAGATAATGCCTGTTTTTTCATGTTAAACTGGCTTTGTGAGGGTTAAAAGACATGTATTTTTTTATTTTTTTTTTATTTGTGAAACATACAGTACAATTTTTTAATTTTTTATTTATATAATATCAAAAAAATATTCGTGAGTATGACCAGTAAAGTTTCCTCGAAGCTGGTAAAAAAAAAACAAAATAAAAAACAATGATAAAGAATATGTGATAAATAATAAATTATGATAATGCATAAAATGGGATTCAATTAAAGAAGTATCAAATCAATAGCCATAAATGAGATTACGGAGTACCTATAGTGTAGTAGGTATTCACAAATTTTCATTTTAAATAAAAGCAAATTGTCAGTAAAAATGTCTAGATTATTTGTAGTGTAGTAGTAGTAGTAGTAGTAGTAGTAGTAGTAGTAGTAACCATGGTTAACGTAACAAGATAAAACATGTAAAATACAATTCCATTTTTCATTGCCCAAGAATCGGTTTTATTATACATTTAAACAAAAAATATTATATAAAATAAATTCATAACACGTTACTTATAATATAAGTGTAAATTTAAGTTAAGTAAGATAAGATAAGGCGGTCGTCGTAACCCAGTGTGTATGACACTGGCTTCTCACATCGAGGGTTCCGGGTTTGATTCCCTGGATGTTTTGTAATGGGTTTTGCTTCGGTAATTGAGCTTCTTGGCTTGTTGAAGCGTAAATAAAATTTAAAAAGATAAATTTAAATTTAATAATAAAAAAAATATATTTATTTAGATGTTCGCTTCTAATTACACTGGTTATTTAAATACCTGTTCTATAATAGTTGCCTTCATTGCTGACAATATTAGTTAGATAGGTTTTCTATTAAACTATTTTACAATATATATGTTCTTTTATAGCAATGTTATTTGATGATTTTTTGTGTTGTTTTAATAACCTGAATAAAGTCTGGAATATATGAACTATCTTAATCCTTATAAGTTCATGTTCACTGAAAGAGATACTATGAGAAATAACTAACCTAAGATTTCGTAAAGATACATTTACTTACAATGTGTACATGTTAAAAAGCTGGAAAAAGAAACAAATATTTGACAAGGGTTTTGCAACACGTGCATAAACGTTACTTGGAACCTAAGACAGTTATTTATTCAGAAAAGTTAGGCATAAAGCATTGTATCACAACATTATTCAATCGCTAAAGGAATGATTCAATTTTACCCAACTAACGAATGGCGCATCAACGTTCAATTTTGACTGATGTTTGACGTACAACTGTTGTTATTTAATGGGATTTATCTGAATTAAATCTCAAAATTTTGTCTCATTGTGTGTCATTCCGTGGACATGGTCTATTATCCAAAAACCATCTCCAATGTTTCTTCAGAAAATTCACCACTCGATAGCATGAACGGGTTAATTTGTTCACTGACCAATCTGAATTGTTGATAGTTATCGAACATATTGTAACGTCATCAATTGAAGACCCCACGCACACTACAGATTTTTGTTCGACCGACAGTTTAATCGGTTACTCAAATAAAATGAAAACACACGTGAGTGCGTACATCCAAAGATTCGAAACTGCCCGATAAAAAAGTTAGACAGGCTGTCCGATTTATGTTTCAACTAAAGACTTCGACAAAGATCGGTCGACTACTACTGGCTATTCAATCGGCCATGCCAATTCCTTCACTATTACTAGTCCAATTAATTTAACAAGTTCACTAGCTGTAAACCGTCAAAAATGACGGTACTTTTACATGTCAGTTCCTAAGGAATAAGTATTTTATTAAAAAAAAAAAACGAAAAAAAAATATTTTTTTTAAATTTTGAAAAAATTTGGAAAAATATTTTTTGGGAAGAAAAAAATGGAAAAAAATACTATATAAAGTTACGGACGTTACACGAATTTACAGTGACAGACAGATGGACGGAGGGACGGACAGACAGACAATGAAATTATTATAATTAGGATTAGTTGATTGATACTGGTGATACCCATTTTATATAAAGCAAAACAATTTCGTAAAGTTCAGTAGTTTAGAATGGAGCGTTTAAGATTTTCCTTGCAATGTGTTCATAGGATGTACCAAGTAATCTGGTATCTTCTTCATCATTCAACTCTTTCGTTTTAAAATAAGAACAATACTAGTATTTCTCCGTAACATTTCTTTGTCGCAAAGTAATGAGTTGCATTTCTACCAGTGTCAGCAACACGACTGTTTAATCTACTTGCAGCTTATCGAACAGCAAACTGCCTATATAGCAATAGACTGTAATTGGACAATCTGCGCACCCACCAACAATCAAACAGTTTAATTTGCGTAGTGTACGAGGGTGCAGCCCGATCTGACTAAAGTATCGGACGATAGGCTACAAGAACTCTAAATCATCACCTTAAACCTAGGTCAGTAAAGAATGCATACTTTGATGCTCCGGGGTCTTTAAGTTTTCAACCCTTACGATAGTTCAAAACATAAGTATAGAATAAAGGAGAATGACTGCGGGAAACAATGTTAATGTTGCTCTAAATGCAACTATGGCCAATAAGAATCTGTCAAAGGAAGCAAGACTAGCGGTACATAATTGCGTTCTAGTGCCAACACTAATGTATGGAAGTGAAGCCTGGAATTGGCAAAAGAAGAAAGAAAGTAGACTGAATGCGGTCACTAAGACGCTTGTGTGGAAAATCTTTGGTCGATAGAGTGAGGAATGAACAAATTAGACGTGAATGCAATGCGGGCTGTAGTGTGGTAGATAGAATAAAGAAAGGAGTGATAGTTTGGTCATGAGGAACGTATGAACGAGGAAAGGATGGTTAAGAAAATACATGAGGCGATTGTTGAAGGCAACAGGAATAGAGGGCGTCCGCGAAAGACTTGGCATGATCAGATACTACAAGTACTTGAGGATGGCCCTGTTAAAAGCCGAAACAACCGTAGAACTTGTATGAGAAGATGTATGAATGTGGCCGAAGCAAAATTTTTGTGCCAGGATAGAAGAGTGTGGCGTTCAATCCTCTCTGCATACCCCTACGGGGAAACGGCGTGATGGTTAATTAGTTAGTTAAGTATAGAATTAAAATTATTACAAAGGACACCCTAGATATACGGAGTTTTTTGCTTTGTCCGAACAAAGTACTGATTACCGTTTATTTATATGTCATTTTAATATGTAATATTATATTTCCCTTTTCAACAGTCCCTTTAGGTTCGAAGGAATCGATACTTCATATTTTATTACTGGATTTAAAAGTACTCTGAACATTTTCTAGGCCATAAACACCATAAGGAAAACGTTGAATGTTTTCGAATTTAATGACATCGTTTCAATAAAATGAAATATGTGATAATATAAACCATGTTTTTAAAAAATAGAAAATATTGTTGATTTTTAAGTAAAAGCTTGTTAACTTACTAATTCGATACTATCGAAAATATTTCTTATCAGCGCCGTTGATGACCAAATTAAACAATAGAGATAACTAAAATGATGAGAAATGCGACCACAGATCAACAAAATATAAAGACATGAACTAACCTAAATTTTTTGGTACACAACCCAGTGCCACGGCTGGTTCCAATTAGTTTGACTTGTTTGAAAGAAATACCAACTAAATAAGTCAAACTTTATAACAAGAAGACGTTTTTACACGAGACACTGTGTTTGGAATGAAATTTAAAAAAATAAATTAAATTCTATTGTAAAAAACATATTATGTTTAGAAGGGGATATAATTGCAATAATAAATAGAAAATTTGTGTGTTGTATTAGGTCCGAATTTAAAGTCAATACTTAGTTGGTTTAAAGGTTAAGATTAGCCTTTAAAGTGTTATTTTGTACGGCAAATAACACTTTTAAGACGTACCTCAATCTTTAAATCATCTGAGTATTGACTCTGAATTCGAAACTTTAAAGCATTTCGTTTTACCCTAGTAAAGTCTTAGCGTAATAAATATCAAAACACATACATAATTCTCTTATTTATAAATTTTTTATATAATATTTTAAAAAACATATCGAGGGTAGAAAGCCAAAAGGGCGTTAGTGATTATTTCGAACTTTACAGGAGAGCTAAAAAAATTTTTGTCAAACTGATATTGTCAATGTTTCAATGTTTCTTTTATTATTAAATGGTTTTCATATCTGTTAATCCAAAACACATGTGGAAATCGTTTAATAATAAAATAAATATTGACAAAACATTAATTTGCTCTCCTGTAAAGTTTGAAATAATCGCTTACGCCCTTTTGGCTTTCTACCCTCGATATATATTTTGGAAAATTTTGTTTCTTGAATTTTTTACAATTCTATAATACTTGAATGTGCAAGTGATCTCGAATAATAAACTTTGATGTGAAATATTGATATGTAGGTTATAAATATTTCGGCCACAAGGCGGTAAGGACAGCGCTATCAAGCATAACGTGTTGGTAGCGTCAGTGATGGACACTGTTACTTAAAGAATAGTATTTTATTGTAGTCTATGTTTATTCGCTCTACCTCTCCAAAAAGAGACTAATTCTCGTTCTTGGAGAAGAATTGGATTGGATTGGAGAGGGATATTACATCACATAATCGAAGATTGTCGAAAATGTGGTCCTCGGAAAAAGATGAACATCATCATGGTATCGTTTGGCCAATCCACTGTAGATCTTTTCTGAGCCTCAGTAAATAAATTGATGACTGCCAATATATTTCATTTTATGTAATTTAGCATAAACACAGGCATGACATGTTCATACATTTTTTGCATGATAATATAACACAATGTTACCTAAATAACATATTATATTTAACTTTAAATGGTTGCGGATATTTTATACGAACCGTATGTTTTTCCGAGAAACGATTCTCGATGTTTCGTTAAATGCTTATTCAACGTCATCAGGAGGATGACCTTTACCCGCGGAGGTAGAGGGCGGACTGATTACTGCTTTCGAGGGCGTAAATTATATGCACTTTGTTGTGGAGTGTTCACTTCTTCTACAATAGAGGTCGCTAGTATACAATATGTACTAGTTACGTCGGCGGACTTTACTGCGACGTCTCTCAAGAGTTGAATCAATGTCGTAAGAACAGGGCGCCAAATACTTGATACTTTGTAACTGTCATCTCTATAGAAATTGGGATGTTTGTATATTACAATGGGTATAAGGTAATCACTAACCTGGGTATAAGGTGCGGTTCTGTTGATAAGATTTTTGTCTTGTCAAATCTGATGAAGTGATATAGATTCCCTTGGATGCATGTTATGTTATTATGTTAAATTATTGTATAACATAATATTTGAGGTATAAAAGAATGCAGCGGTATCCAAAAAAATAATGCACTCATTTATAATGTGCTGAATTCGATATTTTACAGGAAACATAGCCTATAAATTTATAGGAAACATGATTTTGGAATATGAAGCGTAAAATCTAGAATTTAGTATATTTTAATAAGTAATTCTCGGTAACTGCATTCTAATTTTTAACATTTTTTTATTTTTTTGTATATCACTGTATTTTGTATACTCCAAATATTATATTATTTAGATGATATTTTGTTGTGCCATATTGCACAAAATGTTTGACAATGTACGTTATTTGGATGAATAAGGTACGAGAATAAGAAAAATTATGGAGAACCTATAAGTTTATTTTTTTTTGTAATAGGTTATTATATTCTTATTAAAGGTATAATAACCTTATTATGAGAATATAAGTTTTCTGTTTTTTTCCAAGCTTGGTATGTTTACCAAATCATATTTTTCCGGTTTTCTTTTCTTTTTCTCAAGCTTAGTATGTACTCATATTTTAAAAAAAAATGCTATCTTTGTTGTATTCTATACGAATGGAAGTATTTTCCGATAATTCGATCGGTGTAATTATTATATTGGGTTTCCGCTGAACCACGTACTTCCACGAAATGAAGTAAAGCTTACGTTAGATTAAGTTCGTTATAAACATCTGTTGAAATAAAAACGTTACTTAAATTTAAAACGAAATATTTTATCAGTCGAGGAAAAGACAAAATTTTTCAAAAGATCCTATAAATGTTATCGTCTGAGTAGATATTTTGCAAAAGTGTATAGAAATTTTTTCCAATATTTGTGACGTCACGATACACTTACCGTGTCCAGTAACTTTTTGCGGTATAAATAAAAACTTGAAATGGTTTTTAGCGCATTGAGTGTTTCTTCGCTGGAGCGATTTAAACTCTAAACTTTCAAAATTTTCATGGTATATTGAAGAATAGTTTTTTAACCATCTTAATATACGTGATAGATTGTTACGAGCCGCTTCAAATGTTGTCACGAAGAATTTCTAGCACTCACCCAATTCAGATATAATGACGCATTTTTCACAATATAATTGGGAGATTTTTTATACTCCTCAATCTCACACATATGAAATATTACTATTCAATACTAATTAATAATACTCCTCGATGTCCCCCTCTGATCCCCCACCATACAAGAAAGAAGAAGACAACGTCAAAGAAGGAACGTTATTCGGAGAGTGTTACAAATGACTCTAGAGGAGCGTTACAGAAAAATATTAAGCAAAGAGAGTTGTGGCCGCAAAGCAATTGCTCCACTGCAAGTGGATGTTTATTACCTGAGACACAAACGATAGAAGAATTCCATTACCTCGGGCAGTATTGCTAACAACGGTGAATGAAGGCCAGATTAAAATATGGCGTTACGTTTGTCTAAGACAAATGACACTTCTACAAAGAACACGTTTTACTAGTTAGAATATATATTCATTAATTCAGTTAAACAAAATTAAAATCAACATCCTGGCGCGAAAGCGAAACCATGCCTCGGAAAAGATACACATTACTATGCTACCTAGAAATATAAACAAGAAATATATTTTAAAAAAATTGAATCATGCTTTTATACGCTTTCCTTCTATACATTCTTAATCGATTTTTTTAACATCACCCATGCAGAATATTTTTATATCTTAAATAGGTTTATTACAAGAAGTAATGTCGGTTTGGCATGTTATTTCTACAAATGAATGTAGAACAAATCTTCCCTGAGATTTCAAGTTGAAGCTTCAACTGATCGAGTTTGTTCTGGGTTCTAGCCTCATTTCAGAAGACCTCTGAGTTCTTCCTATTTTCGTAGTATAAGCGCTTTCTCGCAGATTGAAAAAATATATAAACTAGCTGTGCCCGCGCGGCTTCGCACGCGTAGATTTTTAGTACACTGTTTCGATCGTCCTAGAACTTTCGCGAACCTTCTAGAAAATTCTCCTTCTAGAAATTTATCGAAAGTACAGGAACCTTCTAGACACACTGACACATTCCGCCACTCAGTTTAGAACCTTATAGAAATTTAGGGAATTTTCTAGAACCTTCTCTTTCCAGAACTTTCTAGAGCAGGTTTTTCCGGAACCTTCTAGACTCACCGACACAGTCGGCGCGCCTATTTTGAAACAATCTGAAGCATTTGCGGCCTTCCCACAACAAAACAATGTGCTAGAAAGCACATTTTCGTCGCCCATTCCCACCCACGCACAGCGACCCCATCAAACTCGCATATTTTCGATGTGACACCAAGTGTGACACGATATCCATCACCATAACCATCGGTGGGTGGTTGTTGCTGGTTGTGGAGAAAACTTGGCGGTTAGTGAAACACGGGTTTCTTTATATATATATATATATATATTAGTAAGAATATTTCGTGAAACGGATATAATCTGCCAAATTTCAAATATTGATTGCAAGATTTGTAGCTGACAATCTCAAGAATCTTTGTAATAACGGATTTTCGTAATTGCTTAATTATAAACGCCTTTCACTTATTGTATACTGGAAAACAAGAAAATGTAATAAAATGCATTTTTGTAAATTATGCTCATATCATGTCATGAAGAAAGATACAAATAATAAATCTAATTTTAGAAAAATAGTCAATAACCAGGGTTTAATTTCAGAATTTTCTATTCAAATACATAGAATATCAAAAACAAATCAAATGTGATCTTAAGGTGATCACCTGCATACAATATATATACTTTTACTTCATGGTTAAGGAATAGAAGTTTTCTTTTGTTTGATGTCTGTATATATAGATAAATTATCAAAATGATAAATATAATACAATATAAAGAAACGAAAAATCTCGTCTACAGAATATGAAAACAAATGGCTCCGCATAATTATATCCTCCGGTGTTACTCAATTTAAATATTGTAGGAGGAAATGAATTCTCCAAGCGTGTACCTACCCTCGAAGTATCAAATCTCGCACTTGTGTTTTCAAACATTTTATGTTAATGCTTCCCTAGCGGCAGAAATAATAATAATTTCTCGAGAAACTGCCCCAGAAGCTTTAGCAGGGCGAAGGAAAAACAGTTGCCTTAATAGAATAGCCTAAGAGATGTTAAGGAACTCATATTTAAATTCAAGATGTTTCTAAATTATTTCTTGGAAGCGATTTTCAGCAAAACAAAATAAAGAAATACGCATTAAACAGACAAGTGGTTGTTTGAATAATTTGGTTGGTTCTCGCTTTGTAGAGCTTCTTGTATTGTTGATTTTTTAATACAATTATCAGTTTTTCTGAATTAAATTGAATTATATTTATATTATTAAAAATAAAACACTTATTTGTACAAAACCACTGTTTTTTGAATAATCAACGTCTATTTTTACGTTGTTGTGTACAAATGCTTATTTGTACACAACAACGGGGCCAATGATCCCTTCGGTAGGATAAAATTTATAGGTACTTAGAATTAACGTTGGAAGAATAGACATTAACAAAAACAAAAAATAAATATACCCGAGTTGAATAACTAATAAGGAACTCATGTGAATACAAATTTAAAAGCTAAATATTTGAAGAATATGTAAGGTTATTTAAAATATTTTTTTATTTTTCATTTTATTTTCCATATAATTTTTTTTTGAACATCACTAGCCCCACAAAACGTCTTAAAGAGACGTTTGTTTGCAGGATTCATTTTTACAATTAATATTACAATTCACATTACATTTCACATTAACATTTTCACAATAAATATTACAATATTATTACATTTCATTTATCACAAATAATAACATGATATACATCAATTCCACATGATACACTTCAATTCATATATTTGTTCATTGATAGGCCATGTTTGACATCAACTACCTTCTGAATTCCGCCACCGATTTGGAGTCGACAGGCTTGGCAGTTGGAGGCAGTTGGAAAAGCATGGGCACCAAATATTCTAGTTTTCTCATTCCATATTCTTTGTTACTCTTGGAACAACCAAAGCTTGATTTTCAGCACGTCCTGTGTTTCTGCCCTGAGCAGCCACACTCTTGTATATTTCACTTTCGTGATTTTCTTTAATAATTAGAAATAGTATTAACTCATGAACAGGCAGAATATTGACCGATGTATATATTTTTTCATGAACTTGTGGGGTTACGATATTTTTTACAATGGCAGATTGAATTTTGTATTGTTTTTAATTTCATTTACTGGAGAGGCCCCATGATCTAATACCATATCTTAATGTTGATTCTACCAAAGAAAAATACATAATTATTAAAACAGGCTTCGGTATAATGTATTCAATCTTGTAAAATCTTTTTAAAGGTCTTAACGTTATTTGACTATAATCCGAAGTTATTTGTTGGTATTTAAAATTTGTAAACACTTTAAAAGATTAAAAAATGCTTTAATTCTAAAACTAATTTTTTTTTACGTTAAAATAAATAGTAAATGGCTTCTTCTTTATCTTCATCTGCGGAAAAATGCCTACTGCATGGACAGCACTTTCATCACTTTCTGCGTTGTGTCGATTACTTGTGGCCAATTTTCCATGTTATCAAGGGTCGTCCCACAGATTTTTTCCCTGTGACCCTGACGAAATGTTTTCAGCATTCTTTCATTTCCCACACGAAGAATACGTCCAAGCTAACTTGACTGAGATTTTCTAATTTTGAACAGCAACCTATTAATTCTTTGATCCTTTCGGATGATATCATTCCTGATTTGATTTCTAAATATCACCTCGTACATTCCCGTGAATATATAGAATATTTCGGATAGGAGGAGATCCGTAATTTGAATCCGGTAGCAGTCAAATATTTTTTCGTTGGTTTAATTTTTCTGTATATCTCTGATTGATTAATTATAATGTAATTAAAATGGGTCAAACGTATAATAGTTGTAACAATAAATCGTTTTACGTCTTTTACCTCTCTAATAAAGCTGAAATGCTCGTGTTTAGAGAGGGAGTTTACTTATAGTGTAATATAATCAAAGTAATGTAAATAATTCAGTCTATAACGTTAATGAAATAAATGCACTGCAAATATATGTTAAGTAATATTCTTCACGCTTTTTTTTCTTTCAAGCTTCAGTTCAAAATAATACTTATAAACTGCTCTTCATTTCTATCAATCACCAATTTATTTAAATGTCTTTGCTGTGCTAATCCTCACACCAATCTACGTGAATTTTTCGCTGAAGCAATTTAGTCACTTTTTCAGAACTTCTTGCATAATTAACGCTTTAACAAGGATACCACCTATGGATAATCTGTTATTGATTCGGCTCCCCTGGCGTACTTTGTCCATGAAGATGTTAAATTAAATTATAGATTACTGTTAAAGTCGGAGGCCAAGCTTAACAATAAGCTAGTGTTATGTATTTTCGTTAATTCCAACATTGCTGGAGCAGTCCTTGTACAGGAATCGTATTATTTTCAATAGTAGCTAACCCACATTATATCGATAGAGCACTTCCCATGGCATTTCACGATTTGCAATGGCAATTATTAAATTCGCAGAAGCCAAAGACCTTTAAATGTCTCAATAAAGGCTAGTCAAAAGCTTATCTCGGACCCACGAAATATACATACTTTATTCATAAGCATGCAAATTTCTTACTAGTAAAAGATCTAAAGATATGTATAACAGTCCCAAATGGGAGTAAAATATATGTTAATTTTTTAGTTAATTAAATTTTACTTTTGAAATACAGGATATAAAATTTGAGTGAATTAAGAATCTTTTTTTGATGTTAATAGCGTTTGATTTATTTTCTTTAATAAGTAATGGATGGTTAGTTTGCATTCGTTCTGATAAAAATACAGTGGTTTTGAAACCGGTTAACGTAGTGTTACTAGTTACGTAGCTAATACAATGTTATCTAATTAATTAAAATGAAGAATTTAGAATCGTTTAAAAATATTGTATGACTTTTATATTACTCTTTTAGTAAAGTAACACCAAATATTTATATCTTACTGAAATAGTTAGATATGAATGAAACATCACGCTTGCTAGACGGGTTAGTGAGTCTTATAATCAGCCGCCCTTAACAAAGGGAACATACGTAGTTTGTAGCCGCCCATTATGGGTCAGACGCTACTGCCTGTTGGTCTGCGAAAGGTATTTTATTTCCCTTCTACCCTCCATATCTGGCGAGCTTTCCCCTATCCGCCACCTGTGGACGCATCTCCAAGTGGTTACAGGCTCCGCCGAAGATCGGAAAGAATAGAAGATTAAGTAATTACATGTATGGAAATAAAGCTTTTTTTTTCTGCTAGTTTAATTTACTTAAGACGCATTTCGTCTTGAGGGCTTATCATTGTTTGTTTTATTTGATAATTATGAAAAAATATCATCATCTCGGATTGCTTAGTCGGGTCGGGTCTAAGCCCATATCGACATTATCAATCTGATAATTAAACTTAATAAATTGTAAATATAGCGATAGTTAATGATCTTTAGTAGATAGATTAAATCAACCGATACGTATTTATTGGTTTTTAAATTGTAATTTGAAATTTAACTGTAGTGAAACACAATAATTTAATTAATTAATTGTAATGTAATTTTCCAGAGAGGATTGAACATAAGTTGTGCCTCATAATATTTATTTACTTATTTTATTTATTTATTTATTAACGCTTTATAGGGCTTTTACAACAAATAGATAAAGTGTACATTAACAGAATATATTTTTTAAAGAAAAAATAATAATAATAATGTATAAACATAATAATGACATAAAGTGGAAAGAAAATTCTTAAAATACAGATACAAATATATAAAGATAAATATAATATAAAGTAAAAAGCATGTATATTAAAAGCAGAATCATAAGAAAAACTTAATATAATATTAATTTAAAAACAAAAAAAGTAATAATGTAGAGTGAAAAGATATAGAACAACCTATTCACAGCATGGTCCCTCTATATAAATTATTCTTCCCTTCTGAAAATGCAGACAGCTAGTACTTCACTCAGCATCAGCATCCAAGACCTATAGGTTAGTTGAAGTAAATCGCATCCACAAAACTATTTTTGGTAACCATGCATTCGGGGTGGATTACTATACCAAAGTTAGATAAACATACAAAGACGCACCTATTATAGACAATCATACAAAAATTAAAGAATCAGACCTTTTCAATAGTATCTAATATCTCCACTCTCCAAGTATGCACTCCGCGGAAACACCTAATTCTTAACTACTTCATCTTTTTGCGACATCTATAATATCTCTATTAATGACATATTTGAATAATCTCAAAAATGTTTAGCATGTTTCTAATATTTAACTACTAGTGTTTCACGAGGACGTGACAAGACGATGCATGTGCACGAATAGGAAAATAAACTTCCAGTAGGCAGAGAATATTTAATTGTTGGCAGTAAATTACTGCCGCGGTGAATTCCAAGCCGAGAATTTTGGCCCCGTAAAAGTTATTTAAATTAATGGGCGAATGAAAATATTTTTTTAACTTTGTTTTCAGCCAAGTGAAATAACACCGCTTTACTCTTTACTACTCAGTGTGTTTTTTAACTTTTGTACTAATATTTTCGTGAATATAAATGAGTGGTTTTGTAGGTAGCACCTTTATATTTAAGGAGATTATTTATATTGATTTTCCTTAAAATAATAAAAACATTAATAAAGGGGGAACAACAAAGCTAGTCATCAATTCATTATAAATAGGTTCATACCTAAATTGAGTCGAAAATCACAATGTCCTACAGAGGAATTGTGCAGAATCTAAACGAAGGGTGGGATAGAGTTATGCTCGAGGTCCTAATTTATTTATTTCAATGGTTTTATGCCTATTATAATATGAGTAACTTATTTTTAGATAACGCAAAATATAATAGATAAATATAATACAATAGAAAAAACATACAAATAAAATTAGAAAAGAAAAGAAAAAATGTCAAAATTAAAAATAGAAAATTCACTGAAAACCATTGAAAACAGTCACCTTTGCATGATTACATATTTTATGCATTGGGGAGTCAAACCACATAGCAGTTGCTCAAATAATGGCGTTGCTAGACCCCAAAATCTTCATACTTGTACTAGCTATCTTTCTAATAGTAAGAATAATCTCTGGAGAGCAAAACAGCCATGGATCCTGTGCTCTGCAAGCATTTGAGATGCACTGCAATGCCAGAGTAGACCGAGCATTATCCTGAAGGCACCGTTGTATTGCACTCCTAGAGTTATAGGACAGCAGTGTGGGTCTGCACCACAGCTCATTTATGTTTAATATATTCATGCAATAAGTAACGAAACGGTATCTTTTCACTTTGTTACTGCATCTAGAAATCTTCCTAGCTAGCATGTTGGATCTTACACTAATAGCTCTTCTCTGTCTTTCGATATCCTTAATGTCATATAATTTGTCACATATAATGTGACAAAGATATTTAATGTTTCAATAGGACTCGAGTTTGGCCGGGAGGACATGTTACTAATAATATTTGGATAATTTATATAGCGCCGTTTTCGAGAATACTCACCTCAAGGGCGCTCTACACAGAATATTATCTTACAAAACTACTGCTAAAAAACTTATTTACTATTACTTATTCACTAGGTGGCATGCCAGAAATGAAATACAAGTTTAACACTTTCAATAAACTGATTTTGATAATATATTTTCAAAAACAGGATTTGGATCGTATATTTTCAACAAAATGTATCATGTGTGAATATTCTTACACTGGAATTAGAGAACGTCGCATTGTGTACGGTAATCACTTAAGCCAGATAATACGGGTTGTAAGCCCTGGGCCATCGTGTAAAAATACTTCCACAAACGTTTCTCATTTAAATAGCTTCGTCTCTGTGAGACTTCCATACTTTATCTCAATTGACGATTTTGTCATTGTTTTTAAGTAATTTTTGGTTAATTTATTTTGTAATTTGTGGGTTAAATTTAATTAAAATTATTTTAATTAAAACTGTTTTGTTATTGTACTGTTGTATGTAATAGATGAGCCTGTTTCCTTCGGCACAGTTCAACAGTTTTTTTTCAGTTTCCGTCCAGATAGTCAGTCATAAGACTCTATATATGTATCTCTTAGACACTTCTTCTTCTTATGGTGCCGTCTCCTATCAGAGGTCGGCGATCATTCTGGTGATAACGATTTTATTCACCGCCGACGCCGCACGGAACAACTCAGTCTGAGGTACACTTATACCAGTCCCTCAATTTACGCAGCTATGAGATGCGGCGTCTTCCTACGCTTCTTTTACCACTCATTTTCCCCTGGACGATGAATTGGTTTAGACTATATTTTGGTCCTCTCATAACATGTCCGAGATACTCCAGCTTTCTTATTTTGATAGTCTGCAGCACTTCTCGATCTATTTTCATACGCCGCAGGACATCGATATTCTTCACTTTACCACCCGGGAAACTTTCAATATGCGTCTATAGATCCCCATCTCAAAAGTCTCTTAGGTACTAATGAACAATTAAAATTGAATTTTTGTATTAATTTTTTACGACCCAGAATAAAAGAGAAATGCACATTTACAGAAAAAAATAGACACAGAAATCTGAAATTATCTTAAAGAATAAAAGTTATAGAAACTCAAACCTTTTAACTCAGTCCAAGATGGCAGCCCAATGTTCTTAGAAGCCTTATCTCACCCACTAGGAAACTGGAACTCTCTCTTTCCATGAGAATCCATTTTTGATGCCAGTAGATTGCATTACGTACGAGAACCGCAGAGTAGGACCTCCGCTTTTAAGGAAAAATATTTTGTTTTATCGGAGGCTCGACAACAATTAAAAAAGTAACCCATAAAAATCAAGTTTTTATTATACTCCCTTTCTTTGTAAAATATAACAACAATTAAAGACGAATTAAAACATATAACATAACACTAAACTTACAGTAATTTAATATATTTCTAAAATGTCAGATGTTTTGAGCTTTGATAAGACACTTCATGCTTTGAAGATTAAATTCTAAAAACATTTGTCAGTCAATTTAGATTTTCGTAATTCGTGAATTTGAAGTGAAGTGAAGGACCTATTATGTATACCGACGGAGTAATTCAAATTTAGAAAATATTCCACGACGTTGTCAGGTCGCCGCGCCGTTGCTAGTAATCAAACATTTCTAATGATTCCAATTTGAAAAAACCAACAAAATTTCTAAAAATCCAAAATTATACTATAATTATTAATTTTTTTTAACGAAAATTTGATAGATCTTCTTGATCGTTGCTACGAGTCTGCTTGCAAAGTAACAGCTCGATTGGATCACGGGAAAAGGGTTAAAAATCGATCCAAAGTTTTTTCGACGGCAAGCCGGCAAGCATAGAAGCAGACGCCACGAGTTAATATAAAGGGAGTAAAAATAGAATGACAGAAAAACCACATTTAAAATAGCATTAGATATTTCGAAATATTTTATGGGAGGTTCGCGGGTAGACCAAAATATGTATAAACTTTGTTGCGGGTATCTTTTTAAACAACCATGAAGAAAAAAAAAATATTGGTGCGTGTTTCTTCAACAAAATAACCAATCCTCAAAAATAATAAAAACTCATTAACCATAAAAAAAATGACGGGACATTGAATCACGTCTTTGCTAAGCCCTAGTATCGCTGGCCCGGCATTCAAGCCCCATCTTCGGCCGCTTGATTTGGTTCTTTTAACCGTGAATTCGAACGAAATTACGGACGTTACACAAAGTTACGGGCAGACAGACAGACGGACGGGCATACGGGCAGACAGCGAAATTATTATGTTTGTTATCAAGATTTCGATCAAATTTCAATATTAACATATGTCATTATAGCGGAAATATTGACTTTTATATGATATTGATTATTTGAATGATAAAAATTTTAGATAGATGTGTATGAAACAAACCTCAACTTTTAAAACAATGCTAGTTCTTATTACTCCCTTTATATTAACTCGTGGCGTCTGCTTGCTTGCTTGACGAAAAAACTTTGGATCGATTTTTAACCCTTTTCCCGTGATCCAATCAAGATGAAACTTTGCAAGTAGACTCGTGGCGACGATCAAGAAGATCTATCAAATTTTCGTAAAAAAAATAATTATATTATAATTTTGGATTTTTCAAATTATTAATGGTTTTTTCATACAAATCAGACAGTTGTATGGAGATTCCGACGCATATGGTAGACACGAAACCTGAAAATGAAAAAGGGAGTATTGTAAAAACTTTGTTTTTATGGGTTACTTTTTTTTTATATAACATTCATCATGGCAAAATTGTCGAAGTGTACAATGTTACACAAATCATAAAAAAGCGGTTAAAACATGATTGGTCTGACAGCGAAACCAATAAGAATTGACCTACATTATACGCATGTGCTATGTTATACCAGTATTAAACAAATATTCCTGAACTCATTGGCGATGAACTACAAAGGCATTAAGTTGCTGGCGAGGTGAATTATGGCCCGCGGTGAACGCGTCGGACTCCTTCGACCGAACTTTGTGACATTTGCATCGTTAAATTTAATGACCAAGTAATTTCGGTATTCGCATTCGCTGGCAAATTTTAATATTGTAATGTCGTGATTGAAGTCTGCCCGAATTCCCAGACATTGGCGTAATTTGGGGGAAATATTAAATATGGTGATTACGCCGTTAAGAATTTTTCGTATTTTGCCCAGAATAATCATACTTTGATGTCGCCCCGCAGGTCCCCGCGAAGGCCTTCGTATATTCTGCAATTTAAATACACATTTTTTGTGAATATGAGTAATGACTATAAATATTTATGCGTACTTTATTTTAAAAAAAGGTCAAAAGTAAAGTAAGTAAGGTCAAAAATCGAGTAGCAAATGAGAAAAGTACGAACTGTGGCGGCTTTAAGAATTTGAATATTTAATTTTTTTTTAAAATGACTGAAAATATAATGATTCTGATCATCATCATCATCGTCACTCTTGGCTCTATAACCCCTGGTGGGTCTTGGCCTCCTCAAGAGTCTTCCTCCACTCATCTCGGTTTTGTGTCAACTCCCTCCAGTTTAGAAGCTTCAAGGCAGATATGTATTTGAGGACGCTGTCGCTCCAACTTAATTTTGGCCTTCCTAAGCTCCTTCGCCCTATCGGCTTGAGTTCAGGGACTTTGGTGCTTGATGCTCAGTCATTTCCTCCACATAACCCAGCCACCGAAGTCTTTCCAGTTTTATACATTGTGACGTTTAGTTCCTTAAACAGAGTACATAGCTCATTGTTTTAACGTCTACGCCAAAGTGCATTTTCTAGAACCTGTCCAAAGATATTCCTCAAAATTTTCCTTTCAAAAACATCCAGTACTCGCTCATTCATCTTAGTAAGTACCCACGTCTCAGATGCATGTCTAATAAGGTTTTTGTACACTAATATCATAGTGTTTCTATAATGATTCCTATATTACACTTTTAATTTATGTCTTTTTATTTATTATTATTCTATTATTTGTGAAAAACAATTATTTCTCTAAAGACATGATTTTTCTACAATAGACGTAACATAAAAAAACTTAATAATTTATTTATTATTTTTTATAATCAAAAAACCATGTAATAATATGGAGTTCATTATTTTGATACAATATAAATAATCGTGCATTTGAAAAATAAATTGGATTATCTATTTTACAAACCATGTTGTATATTTTAGTGTACTCAAAAAATGTTTTTAACAAGTCGCGTATGCTTTCTTCAGATCTGTGAAACCTATATTAATATTTTTTTTCCATTTTCCTAATTTTTCTGCATAGTTTATCGCAGCATCAACAGTTGGTACGTTATTCCGCTCCTGGCTCTAAAATTGCATTAACCTTCTTGGATCATTTAGCGCATTACTTTTAGGACCGATTTAAAAATATTTTTATGAAATAAAGATCATAAAAAGATGGAGGGTAAAAAGTCCAAACATTTATATAATGCCCACAATGTGAAGCAATTTTCTTCAGTTGTAATATTTCGTTGATAGAACATATGTAAGTATTTAAAATATATGAAACATAATTAATAAATTTTAATAAAAATTAATTATAGAAGCCTCACAGAGATGAAGTTATTTATATGACAAACGTGTATGGTAGTCTTTATACGGTGGTCCATGGCTTATAATCTGTACTAGTTGGCTTAAATGATGACTATAGACAATATTCATCAATTCCACGGTAAGAACATCTACATATTATAATAAAAAATAAGTTGTATACAGGGTGTCCCGTATCTCGACGTCAAGCCGAAATCGGGTGATAGGCCAAGTCATAATAGTTATCAGAAAAATATTTAAAAAAACAAAAAAAAACAGTCAGTTAAAACTGGGCAAAGTATTGATTTTGAATACTTGGTTTGGTCAAAAAGTGACATTTTCTTCCAAGCTGGAGCAGTTGGCTTCGAATTTTGAACAAAAATTTACAGAAGCTTTATTCAGGATTACATAATAATAAAAAAATAAAGAAAAATAAAGATTTGTAGCAATAGGAGAAAATACCATCACAGTTCTAAAACACATGACTTGAATTTTTAAAAAAAATTTTTTTGATAACTGTTATGACTTGGACTATCACCCGATTTTGGCTTGACGTCGAGGCATGGTACACCCTGTATATGTATGTTCTAAATTAAAAATAAGTTTTTTATATATTCTAATGAACTGCACAAGTGTCACCTATACTCATCCCCATGACATAATACATATACATATATTTCGCTGCTGGTATTCGCTGAATTTCACTCGCATTTTCAAGCGATTTCCTAACAAACGCAGTTGAACTTAATTGCTTTACAGCCTTCAAAACTACAAAGATTTTTTTCCTAAAAAGCAGTTAGGTACCTACTTTTCATCCAATTATTTCTAGCGAACCAAGCGCGCGTTTATAAAAATATTAGGGCCTGTAAAGCGCACAAATAAATAATGTTCTCGGTGCTCGTAGCCACCGAACACACGACTGAAATATAATAACGACACGCACATGCGAGGGGTATCACTTGGGGAGAAATGCGCGATGCCACGCTTCGATACATTTGGGGAGAGATATTTCACTTGTCTCGAGGGGTTGTACCGTACGATATATTCTCCAGTCGGCATGAAATTAACACGCCGGGTAAAACCACTCTTTAACTCTCAAACCATTTGAAATAATAGAAAAAGTAACCCATAAAAACCAAGTTTTTAAATGTTCAAGTTTTTTATTTGTAACATTGTGGAAATTCATTTTTAATATTTAAAAAAAGAGGGTAAACAACACTGTTTTATTCCACTATATTTATTTTGAATTGTTAGAACGTTTCCGGGATTTCTCCCATTATCAATAACAACACGTTTACAACTCTACCAAGTTTTTATTACACTCCCTTTCTTTGTAAAATATAACAACAATTAAAGACGAATTAAAACATATAACATAATACTAAACTCTCATTCTATCTCTTAGGCTTATTCCAAGCGTGGATCTCTCCATGGATCGTTGCGTGCATTTGAGTTTTTCTACACTTTTCTTTGTAAAGGCCATTGACTACACTCCATACGTCATCACTGGCATATGCACGATTCAAAGGCTTTTCTTTTTAGGCTAATTGGGATCTCTTTTTTCTCGTAGATATGTTTGAGTTTGCCAAAAGCAGCCCAGCTCATTCCTATTGGTCTTGGCAATAATATACGGTTGCATTCAGTTTATCTGACATTTTGTAACGTGGGAAGATCGGTAATCGTTACAAAATATTTATATAGAGATATGTCACGATGAATATTGCCCAAAAATATGGATGGTTTAAGATACTAAAAAGTATCCCATAAAAACCAAGTTTTAATTATACTCCCTTTCTTTGTAAAATATAACAACAATTAAAGACGAATTAAAACATATAACATAACACAAAATTTACAGTAATTTAATATATTTCTAAATTGTCAGATGTTTTGAGCTTTGATAAGACACTTCATGCTTTGAAGATTAAATTCTAAAAACATTTGTCAGTCAATTTAGATTTTCGACACTCGTAGTGAAGAACCTATTATGTATACTGACGAAGTAATTCAAATTTACAAAATATTCGGCGACGTTATCGGGCCGTTGCTACTCAAACTTTTCTAATGATTCCAATTTGAAAAAACCAATAAAATTTCTAAAAATCCGAAATTATACTATAATTATTAATGTTTTTAACGAAAATTTTAAAGATCTTCTTGATCGTCGCCACGAGTCTACTTGCCAAGTTTCAGCTCGACTGGATCACGGGAAAAGGGTCAAAAATCGATCCAAAGTTTTTTTTGACGGCAAGCAAGCAAGCAGACGCCACGAGTTAATATAAAGGGAGTAAAAACGTTAGTTTTGCGATATTTTTTTGAACATAATCGTAATTATTAATGATTATTAAAGAGTTAAGGTTGTTATTACAGTCATTAGACATATTTAACTGTAACTGGTTGCGAATATTTTATACGAACCGTATGTTTTTCCGAGAAACGATTCTCGACGTTTCGTTGAATTCTTATTCAACGTCGGGCGGACTGATTACTGCTTCCGAGGGCGTAAATTATATGCACTTTGTTGTGGAGTGTTCACTTCTTCTAAGATAGAGGTCGCCAGTGTGCAACATGTACTAGTTACGTCGGCGGACTTTACTGCGACGTCTCTCAAAGGTTGAATCAATGTCATAATAACAGGGCGCCAAATACTTGATAGCTTGTATCTATCATCTCTATTGAAATATTGGGATATTTCATTATTTTCATTTATTATTATATTATTAATCATGATACAAAATTTATCATTAATTAATATATCGTTAATTAATTTCCAGTGTTTTCATGTGTGTCCCAAATCCACGACCCGTGACAGTATGATCATGTTACAACATGTTTTAAAAAAAGTTTGTTTACTGGATGATTTTTTTAATAACTAATTAAAAATATACAAACAAACAAATTGTATGAAAAATTAACTACATATATGTTTAGGAACAGGAGTATACATAACAATAATTTCATATTTATTGAAGAATTACATTAACTACATACTGTTGATGTTGATAATATTTATATTAACCTCACGTCTGTTGGAACTACAGAATACATAGAATACTATGTTCAAACTAAGCTAAACGCTTGTACTATGAAAATAGGATCTTGCTGATGTCTTGAAATAGGTCTTGAGCCACCGACCACCGGATCACTAAGCGAGTGTCATGACCACTATACCAACAAGCTTTATACTGAGAATTATATTATTATTATTATTTATTTTATATTTTATTTAATAGATAAATAAAAAAAATTGCAATAAAGATAGTGACAGTTTTTACAATGGTATTTCTCTTCTCTTCTACATATGTAATATAACTCGTGAGTAAGAGAAGAGTATCATTATATTTAAAATGTACTGAATAGTAAGTAGTACATACTATGTATAAGGAGAAAAAATAAATAACTCATATGCGACAATCATAATGCAATTATGTGAGACAACAGTAAAATAAACTATTAATAATCAAAAAAATCAAAAATGAATATAGTAAAGAGAATAATAATGGATAATTTTAAGTAGAGATAATAACAGTATGCAGTATAAATAATATAAAATATAAAAGTATCTATTATTATTATGAATATGCTATTAAATTCATATTTGTTTGAAGATAATATTGGTGATAAAAATGATATTAACGTCATATATGTTTGCGATATTGATCGTTTTTATGTCTACAAGCACATGTGGGTTTTCTACACTTAACTTTCCTGCATTACGCTACAAATATACTTAATCAAGATATTTTACCTATAGATATCCCATAGAGACGAAACTATTTTTTATATGGGAATATAGGTAGATATGGAGGTTGGGTGTTCACAGGGCTTACGACCTATTGTACGGCTGGCTTAAGTGATTACTTTGAGCTGGTTTTCGGAGACTCTAATAGAAGGAGAGAATAATAAAACGTATTATTTTTACATTTGCATACTCTGTAAAATTTTAACAATCTGAATTTTTTTTCTCATCTGACCTTACAAATTGCGGTCACCTTGAAATCGATCGCACAGTTTCAAAGCGACCGTTTACATTTTAAAAAAAAATTCTAATACAAAAGAAGTCGGTGAAAACAAATATTTAACTAGTTTCATTATTAAAAATGTCTAGCTGCAACCCAACTGCTAAAATAAACAAAAATATATTTATTAAAGGGTGGGTCATTAATTATACATTACTAGATTTATTTCTCGGCTTCGCTCGAGGTTTGTATTTATGTATACAGGCTGTAACAGAGCTAGTCCACAATACTTTACAGGTATTCCTGTCTTGATTATGAGTCGAAAATATTCAAGCAACCATGATCTAATATCAATAGATAAGGAGATATGCGACATCGAAGTTTGCATTTTTTTTAAATATTTCTGGCTTGTTTTTTGCAAAACGTTGGACTATCATTAAAGTAACTTATATATAATATGATTAATTCATTATTTTTATTACAAATGAAATAAATTGGCAAAAATCTTCCAGTTCCAACTGGAATTTTTTCAGGTTTTTTTTTATTTTATTTAACTTTTACTGAAACGAATGAATTCTTCGTAATCGATATAAGTTTCTGAAATAATAATTCAACGTTTTGTAAAAACTAAATCACATATATTGAAAAAAAATGTAAATTTTGATATTGCATAACTCCATTACTATTGATATTAGGTCACGGTTGCTTAAACATTTTCAACTCATAATCAAGGCAGGAATCCACCTGTAAAGTATTGTGGACTAGCTCTGTTACACTCTGTATGTTATAAAAATGCTCCCACTAAAAAAAATATTGCTAGAAATTGAATTGAAAAAAAAGGTAACCTATAAAAAACAAGTTTTTATTCTACTCCCTTTTTTTGTAAAATATAATAACAATTAAAGACGAATTAAAACATATAAAATAACACTTAACTTTAGTACTTAACAGTAATTTAATATATTTCTAAAATGTCAGATGTTTTGAGCTTTGATAAGACACTTCATGCTTTGTGTAGTAAAGTACCTATTATGTATACCGACGGAGTAATTCAAATTTAGAAAATATTCCGCGACGTTATCGGGCCGCCGTTGCTAGTAATCAAACTTTTGTAATGATTCCAATTTGAAAAAACTATTAAAAATTTGAAAAATCCAAAATTATACTATAATTATTATTATTTTTTAACGAATGATAGATCTTCTTGATCGTCGCCACGAGTCTGCTTGCAAAGTTTTAGCTCGATTGGATCATGGGAAAAGGGTCAAAAATCGATCCAAAGTTTTTTCGACGGCAAGCCGGCAGGCAAGCAAGCAGACGCCACGAGTTAATATAAAGGGAGTAATAAAAACAAAATAATCATTACAAATAATTTATTTAAGTACACGAGTATTTGTGGAGTACTTGGATATTACAAGAATTCCCCATGTGGTCCACTCACAATATACCCACGAGACATTGCGTGCCAGGAAGACAGCCAAATAGGTGGAAAAATAGCTGGTAGTCCACTTTTCAAGAGGACGGTTCCCGCTCAGTAACAGATCTATGATCTAGAACAAGAAGAAGAAAATATTTACTCTATAAGGTTTAAGATGGTTTTGTAGGTCGCCATTGATAGTGTAAGGAAAAATTATGAGATTTTTCAGAGGATTTCCGATCCTACTACGGAATCTTCCGTGACGTTAATTGCGTATAATTCCGGTGCGTAATTGATAATGTCGGCTGCGGTGCTGAAGTTTAAAGAATTGAGATGGAAAAAAATACAAAATATGCCTCAATTTCGAAATAATTAAGAAGTCAATACGATTTATTTTTGCGTCACTGCATTTAATAAATGGTTTTATTTACGCAGAATATCTATATGATGGTTCATGGGGATGACAAAGTTCAACTATAAATGGCGTTAGCAAGTTTATATGTGGAACGAGTTGTATAAATAACTTATACACAACTTCCGAAATTTGATAGATGTGGTGGTGGGGACACATGGGTGGAATTGGTGATCGTTACATTGTGTAAAGTGATCACTTTAGCTAGCCATACTACAGATCGTAAGCTCTAGAAATACCTAATGACTTCTATAGCTACTTTTCCATATAATTAGTTCTCTATAATTAGATATCTAAAATATATTTTTATCACTTTTTATCTATGTAAGGTAAACAAAGTTAATATATTTAACGAATTCTTTCGCTTCGATTTGTAATTCAATAGTTCTGAGAATGGTTTTATGATTTCTAACTTTTATATTGTCGTTAAATATTTTGTTTAATTTTTTTTTCAAATAGAAATACGAACACGGAATATATGTGTACCATCAATATTCTTACTTTTCTCAAACTAAGCCAAAAATACTATGAAAATAGGACCAAATTGCTTGTGTCCTGGAATATGACTCAAACCACCGACCACCAGATCACTACACCAACAAGCTACTACTAAATATACAAACATTTGTAAGCTTTAGTTATTCCGGTACATGAAAAATTAAAAAAATAAAAATTTAAGAAAGGTCTAAATTGTATATTTTTGCGTTAATTGGTTTATAGGTCGACCACAATCAGAATACCATTCCCTAGATTTGTCCAGTAAGAAGAAAGCGGGGGAAAGTTGCCTGGCAAGTCCGTAATACAAGCCTCAATATGATATTCCAAATAAATATAATTTTTTTTAGTTTAAAAAAGGTCACTTACATACTAGAAAAACTTATTTTGTGTTCATTTTTTGCATCGTAATAATACACATATTTTTGCGCACATTCTTTTGAGTGCGGTCTAGCTATAGTAAGTATTGTAAATGACTGATTTTTTATTCAGAATATTTTTGAGTTTGTTCAAATCTTTCAGAACGGTAGTGCTGGCTTTCTTGTCACAGAGACATCATTATTGCTTTCAAAATTCCGTAAATCAATTGTAGATTTCTCATTAGCGACATTAACGATATTAAAATAATTAGCGACATCTGTGGGGATTTAGGGGGAATGAAAACGGCTGTCACAGGCCGCGTATGAAAGCTGGTTACAACACACATGTGAAGTGTGGCATGCAATTCAAATATATACAACTTCCAAAAAAATTATTAGACATGTTATAGGTACTCTGTCATGGGTGGAAATGGCGAACGTTACATATGTGTAAAGTGATCACTTAAGCCAACCATACGATAGGTACTAAGTCTTTTGTTCACCAAAAAATGACTTCTATACCTACTTTCCCATAAAAATACAGTTTCGTCTCTGTGAGACATCTATAGTATATATACATTAATTGACTGATTTTTTGTTCGTAAATAAAATATTCAAAACGATTTTTTCACGAAAACTGCGGTCATGAACGTGATAGCCGATTGCTTTCTGCCAGTAGATTTTGATCGACGTTTAACCCATTCAGTACCTGTGATGGGTCTGAGTGACTTTCGCCGTTATTGGTTCGCCCGCGCGTACGGGAAAGCAAAAGCCTCGGAAGAAATCACATAATATCTTTTTGATGAGATTGATTCCGTACGCCCCGTGTGATGTTTACACTGAGAGACATCTGGGGACATTTTACGGGGCGGAATATCGAGTTTCAACATATTTCGGTAATGGCGTACTCAATTTTGTTACTTTCCCGACACACACATTAGAGTTGTTGTTAGTTTGTATAAAATTTGGAGGCCATTCGTCGTGTCGCGTTTTACTTTTACTTGAAAAAAGTGCTTTGTGTATTTAAATTTTATTATACTGTTTGTCAACCCGTCACATTTAATGTTACCTAACTTTACTTTCGTCTATTTTAAATTAACGAGCGATAAGTGACGGATATTATTATGTTCAGAATATTTTGAATATATTATTTTTTTCTCAAGAACGCTATACAGGAGGACATAATTAATCTAGAAATATATTTTAGACGTTTCATAGAAACGAATTGGATATTCAAAGAGCTTTTGACCTATCGTATGGCTGGCTTAAGTGATCACTTTATACAACGTAACGTTCACCAAATCCACCCATATAAGACTAACACATCTATCAAATTTTTGAAAGTTGTATATATTTTTTTAAGCTGCACAACTCGTTCCATATGTATGTTGTATCTTTACTACCGCCACCTGTGACTGAAAATTTTTGGCATTTCCGTAAACCAGTACAGATGCCGCCTTTGGCAATGAGAAATCCAAAATTTTTATTGGTGTTTTCAAAGCAATATTCTTTATATATGTATGAGACATTCTTCCGAATTTTTAACGAATACGCCTGAAAAATATTTTAAAAATTTAACTCCTTATGTAATACCTTATCCTTATGAATATTACCTATATGTTTGAGTTTCAGATTAACATTAAGTAGTTATAAGTTATTCATCAATTAGTCACAGTAAAAATAAAATTTAGAAATTAACCTAAAATGTAGACAAATTATTTTTTACATTTACTTAAATTACCATATGAATTCATTCTCCGTATCTGTTAATCTAAATTACCTATGATAGCTAATTGCTGAAATTCTGCTTAATTAGCTTCAATTTTTCATAAAATGCCAACAAAAATTTAATTTACAAAGCAAATAAAATTATCACTAAATCATAGTATGTTTCTTTAGCGTCGTTTAGGGCGCAAGAGAAGACTGTAAAAATAGTGCTATCTAGCATAGTGTGTTTAACATCTTGTGATAGCGTTAGTGACCAACATCGTTATATTAGTGACGGACATTGTTGCGTAGAGAATTATGAATTTTGATAGACACACTACATTATTTTATGTTAAATGTAAGATATATATTTATAAACATTACAATGATGTATAATTACATTTCAAGAAAATTGTATTCCTCTTATAGGAAACATAATTCCACTTATATTTACGTGCCAATAAGTACAGTAAGATAATTAATCTTGTAGACTGACAACGATAAGTGATGTGAAATATTCACAAATTACTCAACAATCTGATTGAGATTGTTGAGTAATTTGTGACAACAACAAATTGATTCCCCAAAAATTCTAAATTACATATACTTCAATATGGTTGGTGGGTCGCCCAAGATTATGCTGGGAGAAGCAACAAAAAATATGTATAAAAACATTATGAGCCTGGAATGGTTGATTCATGCGGAAGCAGCGCACGACAGGGGAATATGGAAGCACCTTGTGACGTGACCACGTGACCATACTAGGACAAGTGGATAAAGATTTGATTTTGTACTTAAATATGGTGCAGAGACGAAAAAGAGCACCGCACCCTTTTCACTTGGATCATTAGAAAACAAACTACGAAAAGAACTACTTAATTAAATATACAAAATATATTAAGGAGTAAATATAAAAAGATAAAGTTTATTATGGTTAAATGGTACAAACATGAATACAATGAAATGAGATATTAACACTGCTGTTCCGGAACGGGGTTACCACTTAACCCCAAAAATCTTATACTTAAAATGTCTTGAATCTTGTTCGCATTATACTGCTAGATTACCAGTTGTGGTCAAGCACTTATGATATCAGCAATTGTGTGAGCTCGCTATCATCAGGTCGTGGCTCCTTTAGAGCATCAGGTCCACATATGGCTTTGGGAATGAAAAAGGATTTTGAAGAATAGTAGGAGATTGTGTAATGTTATAGTTAGGTTTATTATAATTTAAATTCTCCTTAAAAAAATACGTGAAATGAACATATAATACAAAGTTAAAAGCCAATTCTTTTCGTCAGTCTCTCTTGGCGAGAAAACTCATTTTATCGGCAGAATCTTATTATTTTGAGTGTGACTCACGTTTTGATTTGAAGATGAATATGATGCTGTGATGAAGATGACGAACTGCAACTGTAACTGTATCAACTTTGTCACGCATACACAGTTGATGTAGAAGAAGATTATAATGCAACGACGAAACGCACCATAAAGATGATTCCAGATTATAATTTATAACTTGTGATCCATGGGACCCGCACTAGTATATTGTTAAATTGGCCATGAAAATAAACATAAGTAACATAACATTTTAACTTGAAACACTTAATATTTCGTCTATTTATTAAAAATTAATATATAATAAACAGTCATTTCTAAGGAAGAAATCTATGAATTATTTATCAACTGCACTAGACGCCATGTTTGTACTTTCTTCCAGAAGCTTTTTCGTTCGCCACGCACGGACGGGCTACGGTGAATCTTAATATTGGCTAGAATATAAAATGGCGGACAAATTTGCCGCAAACGCATTTCAAAGACACTCGTACAATAAATATTATAGAAAATTTTCATACCATTATACTTAAATTTGACTGGGGTTACTTTGTTACCCCACTCCGGCCCCCGATACTATTTTCGATCTTACGGTATCCGAAGGTTAACCCATTTTTCGCTGACGTTGCGGCAGCGCAACGGTTATTTGAACAGGTCATATTCTGAGAATTCGGTAAGGAATTTCCGTAATTAGCTTAGGTGTGTATTGTCAAGGTCTTATTATACCCTTAAATAGGTTCAGGTATAAATATACTATATTTAGTTACAATTCAGAGGTCTTCAATAAAGGACACGACGCGACCCTCAGGTAAGCTGTTTTTGAATACATTATATTTTTAAGATATTGCAAAATATTTTAATATTTTTTTATCATTTCTTAAAAAAAATTATATGAAATTTAATAATGAATAGTGTTTGTAAATATAAAAAACTTATAAAATGCAAATATAATACGAATTATTTGGCCGTTGCGTCAGTGCAACGTCAGCGAAATGTGGGGGTACAATCCATTCCAATATTTTACGCACGAATGCCATCAACGAATTTTAATATCGTGATTTTTTGTTTTAGGATGAATGAAAAAGATTTTTTTACTGCACAAGAGGCTGCTGATTTTATTGCATAGTACTGGAATGTTGATAGTAATGAAGAAGAAAACATTCCAGATGTAGTTATTTTACCTCCTGAAGTTTCCGAACTTACCGACGAAGAGGACTTTGATGATAATGATTTATACGAAGACGATATATATAACCATGTACTCAAGGATAAAGCAGGAACCTTGGAAGTAAATTCAAAAAGGTTGGTGAGTGAACCTTCAACATCTCAGTGTTCAACTTGCCAGGCGAGGCGAGCCAAGGAAAATGCAATGGTCCAAATCACAGCCAAGTCTTGGACATTAGCTTCATCACATGGATACATTTATGCTTTTGATCTTTATACGAAGAAAACTGTAGAGCCTTCAGACATTTATAATTTGGGTATTAGAGGAAATGTGACGGGACTTCTGAAAAATTTTGAAAATCTAGCCAATCCACCACATTGTTTGTTTTGATAATTTATTAACATCTATCCCCCTTATGATATATTTGAGGAATAATTTGTTTTTCGACACTGGCATAATAAAAGAAAATCATCTAAAGAATATTGTATCGTTAAAATCCTCCAAAGATATAAAAAAAAAATGGAAAGGGGTAAATTCAATTATACATTTGAAAAGAAAACTGTGATTGTAGTTTTTCGATGAAAGGATAGTGGCTTCAAATTGTGATAGGATTGAACCAATTAAAAATATATCAAGGTACATTATATAGGTATATTTAAAAAAAAACTATTTAACAATCACTCAACCTAATGCTGTTACACAATATAATCGTTTAATGGGTGGAGTTGATTTAATGGATAACTTTGTTTCCAACTAAGAATAAGAGTTCGCGGTAAAAAGTGGTGGTGGGCCATATTTTCAAACTTCCGTGATGTGGCAGTATGTAATTCATGGAAACTCTATCAAATGGATCATCCTGAAGACAATATGTGCCTTTTAAATTTTAAAAGACATATAGCACCCACATTTATGAAATCAGCAAAAGCTAACCTATTGTGCATAGGAAAACCATCTACATTTTTAACATCATCATCATCAGGTCCAAATCCAGGCACTCAACATTTTTTGAAAAGAAATTAATCAGAAAAAGATGCAGGATGTTATTCCCAAACATATTTTATATGTGAACTGTACAATGTCGCGTAACATCATAAATGTCATGAAACGTACCACAAAGGAAAATAGAATCACTAAAATCACGTAAATACTTTTATATGTTTTTATTGTTTAGTCATAAGTTTTATATATCCAGTTTACGTTTTATCTCCATAAGTCAGTAATATGTTTAGTTATTAAGCAAATATATATTTTTCTTAATAGAGTATAAAAATCTTGAGAAATAAATGTCCTAAAACCTGTACATATTTGGTTTCATACCTTTATCGGTTACCCCCCTATTTCGCTGACGTTGCGAAAATGCAACACCTCAAATTTTCCAAATTAAAAGATTTTTCCATATTTTTTTGACGAAATTTTCTTAAAGGTATACTTTTAGAACATATTCTCAAATTTCATAAAAATCGAACAACGAGAACTGGTAGCGGCGTTTAATGGGTTAAATGAAAAAATAAAGTTATTCTTTATTCGTACGTACTGCGTTTGATTAATTTTTCAATTAATGAATCTTGCGTTACAGTCATAGATTCGGGAAATGATTACATTATTTATTAGCCCTGCTCCAGCCATAATGCTGGGCGTAAATCATCTCCTACGTAAATTACGGGAGTTATGATCTAGATTGCTTCAGAAGATTTTAGTAAATCATCGGGAACACATCATTGAAACCGATAGGCGGAAGGGTTTTGATCGTTTTTTCGGTGTTTTTATTGAACTTGAATCATAAAAGTACACGCGACAGGCGGGGTTTAAGCTCGCGACCTTCGTTACTCTGACGAAGGTGCGACGGGTTTATTTAATCGGAAAATATTCCTAAGGGCGCGAGGCGCAAGGGTTGGCCCTCACCCTCGCTTAATTACTGCTCGATACTTACTACCGTATTAATAATTTTTGATGCGTAATTAGATTACGAATTTATGGCTCGGCTTAGCAAAGTGTCGTAAACCATTTCACTTTAAAATCACGATAAAATAGTTTTCCGCCTGAAAATTTCAGTGGCGTGCAGTGGGTTGAGGAATAGGGCCGGCTGTTTACTTAATATTACAACACAATGGTGTACATCCTTTACGAAAAGCCAATCCGTGCGAAGTGTTAGTAATTTTAATTTGAGACCCGTAGTTTATTTTCATAATTTAATTTGAGAGATTAATCTAGAGGCGTTTTAATCTTGATATTTTGATATTATTATATTTTAAAGTAAAATCAGTGATGTGTTGTTTTAATTTATATAATTAAAAAGGGTCTCATATAAAAAAAATATGTGTATATCAAATGCAAATGGAAGACATTAATGCGATTAATAATCAGTTTTCAGGTTTTAACGGTCGTTCAGAATCTTCTGTGTAAAGTTTTCTGGGATATTCTCTCTGACCGACATTTCGGATCCCATTGCAGGCTCCATCATTAGCCCACGCTGTTGGCAATACATCAGCCTTGATGAGAAGTCTGATATACTCGGCAGAATATCCCAAAAAACTACACGCAGAACAATTAATAATCATTGTATTTTTTTTCCTTATCCTAAGAGGGACGAGAGTCTCACGGTACTTTTTATTTTCTCCAAGCGATACTTCTGCTATTTATAATTATATTTACGGCAATTTATAAAGTACAAAAAGGCCTAATTCCCTCGAAAACTGGGGTCTCTATCGGGAAGTTTAGACACCAAATGAAGGGTATGAGGCAAAAACAGAACTGAAGTGTTTTGAGATACATACAAAAATCCTGTCACTACTCCAGGAAATTTATTTAAGGAATGTTATATTTATGTTAGTATATAACCACAAAAAACCTTTTTTTTTCATGTGTAACATCTTTCCTCTCAGTTTCCTGCAATCTGTGGTAGTGGATTTGTGAAAAAGGATGAAAATGCGTAACAGGAATACCGTGGAAGCGCACGCAATTTCATTCGACCAATGAGCGCGCGCAGGGCGCACGCGATGGAAAAAAATCATTTTTCATAAACAAATCAATGTTCAGCAAGTGCCATTACAGCGAAGACGCACTCTTCTAACAATCGATTCTTCTGATTTTGTATATATGCCTCGCGTTTGGTGTAAGCGTGTGGATGTTGTAACTTTGATGTATTTTGGCTTATATCTTCGAAACTATCCAATAAATACTTCATTTTTTTACATTAATATAAACAATAACTACCCTTAATGATTTACATTATCAAATTTTATGTAATTTATGTGATTATTTTTAAATATTTATTCAAAATTTTCATACAATATGTATGACGGCACACTACCGCCATCTATGAAAATAAATAAAAACATATAATTGACCAAACACATTTCTAGATAAATTCAATAATAAATAAATGGATATACATTTTTTTTACTTGTATTCTCTAATTAATAAATATATAGGTATTAGCTTTTTTAAATTTTGATGTTAATTTCCGTCGCTGCTCAATTGATATTTTTAATTGTGAGATGTCAAATATTATACATCGTATGCGACTACTGTAAGCCTCGCTCGTTTTTTAGTGGTTATATACTAACGTAAATGACATTTTGTTAAAATATCTGACCATAAGTTAATGCTTCAAATATTAGAAATATTAATAATATAAATATATAATATTCATTATGCCGCAAGTGAGTTAACTAGGAACTTATCAAGTCCTTCATATTTGGAAGGTCCTTGCGGTAAATAGGCTTTCACTATATCACAATGCTAAGCTCCCGGATTATAATATCCTGGAGCAAGTCTTTAATCAACAACTGTCACATATAAAACATGCCTCAGTGGATTTTAATATCTTTTTAATTTTTTTTTTTTAATTTATTTCAAAAAATCCTTCTTTACAAATAAAGGTACTTAATACTAATTTAACAGTAAAATAGGTTAACATAGGTTAAAATAATTTAACAAAAAAAAAGGTACCTAATACTAATTTAACAATAAAATATAAGATAAATTACACATTTTTTTTGTTAAATTTGTGGATTATGCCAATCTACTAGGCTACGCCTGTTCCAGAGTGGCGTTATAGAACACAATTATAATATTTTTTTGAATTCGTCAGTAATATTTATTTTCATAAGGTAGTAATTATGTATCTACAAAGTATCAAGTGCAGTGTTAGTGGTAAGTTGAGTGAGTCATAAGTCCAAGTGTAAATATGTGTAGAATAATTGTTTAATGTAAAAAGGGTTAAAGTTTTGTTTAAGATTATTTTTTATTTTCCTTAATTAATTAATTTATTTATATAGGTATATATTTTTATTTGTAGACATTATTATGCAATTACAGTAAGTAAATTTTCAGTTGCTGTTCTATCTTTGGAGGTAAGCCAGTTGTTTGCTAAAGCGTTGGAATCTGCCTTGGAACTGGAACTTGGAACTGGAAAGTGCAACATTAAATTAATTTATCCAAAATGAGGATGATGTAGCGTAATGCTAATGCATCTTCCCGGATTAATATGAGATCCAAGTTCGTTTCCCGGTAGCAGCCAGATACTTTTTTTTTTTTTTTTCTGTATGTCTTTCTAATTGTTTAATAAATTTGGTTTTAAAAATTCACAAAACTTTAATATAATACCTATATTCATTTCATGCCCACTGCAACTCTCATGTTTTCACGTTCCTCAGGATATCTTGAGCGATATTCAGTTTCCGATTTTTTTATTAAAATCGTTATTCATGCCCTTTAAGGCTTTTACTAACAATAAAAGTAAAATATTATAATTTCAAATGATAACACAAAGCCTGCAAATATTAATAGTATTACGCATGGGTATAAATACAAGAGCACTTCTTATACCACTGTTTGGTAGTTTGGAAAGTCTTTGGAGAATTGAATAAGTAGTTAGTGGTTGCAGCTTCTAAAGCAAAACATGCATAACATCTAGTTTCACGGAACGTAGAATGCAAGCAGATACGTTTCAATAGATAAGGACAGTCAATAATTCCGTTTGTTGTTTTATCAAAAAATGCAAAATCCGTCGCTATTCTTCTAGTCTCCAATTTTCAAGAGAGCAAAAGGATCTAAGTTATCAGTATTACTCGACAATATGTTTTATCAAAAAATGCAAAATCCGTCGCTATTCTTCTAGTCTCCAATTTTCAAGAGAGCAAAAGGATCTAAGTTATCAGTATTACTCGACGATATGTTTTATCAAAAAATGCAAAATCCGTCGCTATTCTTCTAGTCTCCAATTTTCAAGAGAGCAAAAAGAATCTAAGTTATCAGTATTACTCGACGATATGTTTTATCAAAAAATGTAAAATCCGTCGCTATTCTTCTAGTCTCCAATTTTCAAGAGAGCAAAAGGATCTAAGTTATCAGTATTACTCGACGATATGTTTTATCAAAAAATGCAAAATCCGTCGCTATTCTTCTAGTCTCCAATTTTCAAGAGAGCAAAAGGATCTAAGTTATCAGTATTACTCGACGATATGTTTTATCAAAAAATGTAAAATCCGTCGCTATTCTTCTAGTCTCCAATTTTCAAGAGAGCAAAAGGATCTAAGTTATCAGTATTACTCGACGATATGTTTTATCAAAAAATGCAAAATCCGTCGCTATTCTTCTAGTCTCCAATTTTCAAGAGAGCAAAAGGATCTAAGTCATCAGTATTACTCGACGATATGTTTTATCAAAAAATGCAAAATCCGTCGCTATTCTTCTAGTCTTCAATTTTCAAGAGAGCAAAAGGATCTAAGTTATCAGTATTACTCGACGATATGCTTATCAAAACAAATGGCAAAATTCACGTCGCATTCTCTCTAGTCTCCAATTTTCAAGAGAGCAAAAGGATCTAAGTTATCAGTATTACTCGACGATATGTTTTATCAAAAAATGCAAAATCCGTCGCTATTCTTCTAGTCTCCAATTTTCAAGAGAGCAAAAGGATCTAAGTCATCAGTATTACTCGACGATATGTTTTATCAAAAAATGCAAAATCCGTCGCTATTCTTCTAGTCTTCAATTTTCAAGAGAGCAAAAGGATCTAAGTTATCAGTTTTACTCGACGATATGTTTTATCAAAAAATATAAAATCCGTCGCTATTCTTCTAGTCTTCAATTTTTCAAGACAACAAAAGGATCTAAGTCATCAGTATTACTCGACGATATGCTTAGTTCTAAATTCTTTATTATCCCTCGTTCTCCGGTTGGGTTATCTAGTATTGGGTTGTAAATTCTTGGCAAATACTTTATACCTGTTTCTTACGTTGTGCTTGGTTGTTTCTTTCATTAAATTAAGTTGTAAACTATCATTAAATTCTGCAAGAACAAACCTCGACGACAACAATTTCCGGGAGGCAAAATAATTAGCCACAGAGGACGTCATTAAACATTGAACACCGACTGTACGGTATTGATTTTCAGACACCCCGCTCCAGCAATCAAAGAATGGATGTCTTGGCATCATCCACTGTTTGAAGTAACTCAAAATAGTTTGAGAAATCTTGTTGTTTGTAAAGATATTGTATTATTCTAGCATATATGTGTAATAATGTCTGTAAAAAAGTAAGTGTACAATACTTTACAGATAGGTTCATGCCTAAATTATGAGTTGAAAACATATATCAATGTCAATAGATGTATGGAAATAAGTAACATGAAATTTTGTATTTTTTTCAATATTTCTGACTTACCCCATGTAAAACGTCAAATAGAAGATTAATCAAAAAAATTAAAAAATTCAAACCTTGAAGTCGCTTACCTGCATAACTAGTGGATATTGGGAAATTGATGGTAGATTCAGCCTAAATTAAAGGGTACCTATAAAATATTGTTGAAAAATTTGACGATATTAAGAAGGTTGGTCTAACTTCATTGGGGAAGCCCTGTACCAGAAATAGTATTTCATGTGCACCCGTTTAAATAAAAATTCTAGTTAGCCTTAAATAAAAATCTGTAATTTATTTAATCGGTAGTAATAATATAGTTATTAACTAGAGATGCTAAGAATAAATATGGTGAACAACGAAAAAAAATTTAAATCAGTGTAAATGCTATATGCACATGCAGGGAATTTTTTTTGTACGATAAAGTGAAGAATTAAGAAAAATGAATTAAATTTAGTGGTGTTTGTAGGCTAGGCGATAGAATAAAGAAAAGTAATGTTGAAGAAAAAACTGCCCTGCTAAAATAAAATGACTATTGGAGGATGGCTCTATAAAAACCTTCAAGCGTGCATGAGAAAATGTACGAAAGTAGACGAATCAAAAGTTCTAGGACAAAAAAGTTTAGCGTTCTATACTCTCTGCCTACATCTGCGAGAAATAGTTTGATCGCATCAAACAATTCACTTCAAAAGTTACTTATTCCAACTGTTTATTTATTCGCACGTTTTATACTTTCACGTAGAAAAACTTTTCGCCCGCCGGCAAGTACTTCCATTATTTACTATCGCTGGAATATACGCACTGGTCACACTGCGCTCGCTCCGTTGACAATATCACGTTGGTAAAACGTCAATTAAAGACTGATCGTATATTTTCGCGACTTTTAGAGAATTTACGATATCAGTCCAGTTGTCTCAATATTTATATAGAACCTTCTAGTATCATCCTTTTTTAGTGTAAATGGTATAGAGTTCTGTAAAATCGTCGATTATGTTTTATTCTTTCCGATTACTTTTTCGTTATAACATTATTTTATTAATTCCTACTAAAAGCTTTATGACACTTGAAAATTGATAATATGGTTTAAAACAATAATATTTACCTAACTTATTGGAAAATATTCTCCAAGAATGAGATATTATCTTAAATGCCGCGTGTTCAGCGAGGATACAAAATTCTCAATTTATTTAGAACGTGCTTATCTTTCAATTTTTTAATCATATTTTCTCATCTAAAAGTCGAAAAATAACTAAACCATAAAATCTTGCTATCTTCTGAAACCAGGAGGATGAAATTTTTGTTATTATTATTTTCAGTGAAAAATTATTTTGTGGAACAGCTTGAATGAATTGTATGAATAAAATAAACCTTAGAATTACCCGATACATTTATGTTTATGAAAAAAAATGGATATAATACTGTCAAAGGACGTCGCTTTGGGAGGCAAATGAACACACTGGAAATTAATTTAATTTAATGTATTACCAAAGAAAGTCCTGTACACGAGTTAGTTGTAGTACCGTTCTTTATTTTATAGTCGTTAATATCTTTCGAATATTTCACACACTAATTTTTTTTAATGGTCCTTAATTCGCTCTCATTAACGCTATTTCTATCGCTTAGATCACTTTTCGCAAATTCTTTAATTATTCCCAAATTTACAAATTAAAATAAAAAAATGTTCATTCGAAATGTTCATTCTAGAGGTAATAAAAAGCCAGAGAAAGTTTCAGATGATTCTACGTAATCTTTTATTATGAGATGGAATGTTCTAGAATTCTTGAGAAAGATAACGTGGTCACGGATGATTGCGTGCGTAATAGTTTGCGGTTCCAGTTGACTGACCGCTGTTGCGTGACATCGCTGTTATCAACATTTAGTGAGTATGCATTTTAGTCACAATACTTTAAAATAATACTAATACTGTGTTTACTTTGGCACGGATATATAAATTGTTTTATTATTAAAATAAATAAAATTCGTTAAAACAATATACATATTTTTTATATCAATATAAAGCAAGCCCATCCTATGACTACGTTGTATATGAAACAGAAAATATGTATTATATTCCGTCAATTGTATCAACGTCAATTATTTTGGTTTTATATTTATTCTAAAGAGATTATGTGAAATTTTTTGAGACCTTATCGTGTGTATCACGTGAAACGATAAGACTATCGATATGTGGAAGTTTTTTTCACTCTATTTTCGTGAACTTCGAAATTTTTTCACCAGATCAACAAAAATACCAATAAATTCATCATTAGGGATTTTTCGGTTTTATATCAATAAAACAGCATTTTTTTTTATTAGGCACTATTTAGATACAATTTGTACATGTTTAATATGATAATATGTATGTATAATGAAATTATAGATATTATTGTTCTTAGTCCTCCTCACTAGGGGTCCCTGTTCTGAGGCGGACTGGTTTCACATTCATTATAACGATTTCTGTATTTTCAAACTTGCAGTAATAACTTAAAGTGTCGTAATAATACTTACGATTGTCGTTAAATCCAAATCTCGGCTGCCTTAGGGCGTTGAACATAATCCACATTTTTACACTATTTAACTGCAGGGTGGGGGAGTTTCGCTTTGGGCTTAATTTCCTCAACTTCATTAAATTTTACGGCAAATGGAGTGATTTTGAACGAACGTTACGTGGGAAACTTTTGTCGTCTACTCTCGGTATAAGGGAAATAATTTCACAGCGAGTGGTTACGGTGCCGAACACAAAACGGGCAACTTCCTTATTATAACGATACTGTTACTAAACATCCCTTCTGTTCGAATGTAATTATACTCTTTAATACAGTTTTAAATTAAAATCGTTTTCACCTGGAAGCTTTTAATTAATGTGTCAAACTTGGAGGGTAGCAATTTATAACTCAACTATAATGTGTATTTTATGTACACCCTGAAATTTTGTAAATAATAACTAGCAGAAAACAATCGTGCCGCATTATGACATACCTATATAAAAACTTCTGCACAAATTTCTTTAAGACTTAAAATATTTTTTATGACTTGTTTTAAAGCGAATCAAATTTTAATATTTAAAAACCAAATTAATGAATCAATTAGAAAGACATACAAAAAATCTAATTCACGAAAAATATTAGGTTACTACTGGGATTAAATCACAACTTCACAAATATGAATGTGTTCTTGAATATATGTAATATCTGTTGTATAAATGTATGTCCAAATAAAAATGAATTATTCAATTAATCATGGCGTCCATCTAGCGGTGGCATTGCAAAGTAATTTCAACTACCGTATCAAAAAAAGTGGATTGCTCTATGGACAAAAATAAAAATTAATTAATTAATAAAAATAAGAACTACATATAAGGTCGATATATTCACGGAAACATAGAGGGTTGCTATAGCTTAGTGGTCAGAGCACCGGCCCCGGAAAGGAGGTGATCTGGGTTCGAATCCCAGTAGTATCCTAATATTTTTTCGTGAATCAGATTTTTCTGTATGTCTTTCTAATTGATTAATTAATTTGGTTATTAAATATTTCACAGAACTTTGTTCTAAAAAATTACAACTTATAAATTTTAATATTCGATATAAATTAGCAGAAGGCTAGTCAGAAATATTTTAAGAAAATGCAATCATCATGTCAGTTATGTCCATAAATATTGATATTAGGGCATCAATTATTTTAATGAATGCGTTAAACTTAAAGGGCAATAATTTATAACGCAAGTATAATATTTATTTTCTCTACAACATATTCTATACAATTTGTTAAAGATGCCACATTATTGAACATCTTTTCATTTAAGAAAGACAACCGAATTAGTATGTGTAAACCGCGCGCAGGACACACATTGTTTCGTGTGTTAGTGTTTACGGATATACACCAACATAACGAAAAAATGTGCATCGTACATACGACTTACACACATTAATTGTAATTAGATTATCTTTTTTAAATGGAAAGATGTATACATATACATACCTATAATTATTTTTCGGATTTCTGCTTTTAATCAAGCATTTTATTTAACTTATAAGAAAGCGAATGAATTTTTTATATTTGATAAAGGTTATTTTCATAATCGTCTAATGTTTTTCAGAAGATGAGTTTGAAAAATTGAGAAATAAAAATCTAACTTAGAAGTCACTTATCTTTATTATCTTCATATTGATATTAAGACATTGTTGTTTCAATATTTTTGATGCACAATCTAGACATAAATATAACTGTGTATTGTAGACTAGCTTAATATTATCCTTTATATTTATGTATAGACTATTTTAGGAAGATAAAATAAATATAAATAATCTCCATAAATAATATGTTATGCCTATCATTTGTATTTTTGAAAATATTAAAACAAAGGTTAAAACGCACACCGAGGAGTAAAGAGTAAGTCAGTGTAGTTATATTTGGATAAAAACAGAATATTGTGGGCCAGCCATGTCACAGTATATATATAGGGTATCCATAACTAGCCCATAACACTTTACAGGTGGATTTTTAATCATGACCTAATATCAATAGTTATGGAGATATGCTCTCTTTTATGAAAGTCTAATAAAATACCGTGCAGAAGTTTAAATAAGATTTTTTTATATCGTGTTATTATAATTGACTTGTATTAAAGCGAGTGAATTTTTTTATTTTGATGATAGTTAAAAGTTTGACTGAAAATAAGTAAGAAATATTGAAAAAATTCTACCTTTGAAGTCACAATATCCAAATAACTATTGACATTGGCCATGATGTCTTCAACAATTTAGACTCACAATTAAAGTAGAAATCTACCTGTTGAGTATTGTAGACTAGCTCTTTTACATATCTTTTTTTTTTTTTTAATTTTACGCTTCAACGGGTCAAGAAGTCCAATTACAGAAGCTAAATACATCACAAAAACTCCCAGGCTTGAGTAAATCACATAGATTAATTTTGTGACCTCACCGGGAAACGAACCCGGAATCCTTGCTGTGTTCCAGTGTTCATGCCCGTTGGACAACGATGGCCGCTTTCTCTCTCGTATATAAGTATACACGTGTATAAGTCACCAAACTCGGGTAGTAAAATTAGTTGATTATGAAATATTTCTTGATTTTATAATAAAAAAAAAGTCGAGTGGACAGATTGTTACATATCATTATACATTTTTTGATACTATCCAGTGAGTTATTATGCCACATCATCAAAAGCGAAGATGGCTGTGATGATTGCCAACCACTGATAAGAGATGGCACATAAACTTTTTATCACTCCGTCAAATGCGACGACTTTTTTTAACAGATATAAAAGTGTTCCGATCGAGGCATAAAAATATCAAGAGGAGTAAAAGATAGAGCGATGAATTGTGCTCGATCCTGGCGAATAATAACTTTTAAAGAAAAATGCGTTTAATAGTTATTTGTTTGCCAGTGAAACTAGAAAATGGCAATAAAAATTTACCGAATATAGAGCGGAAGTGTGATCATTAATCATGCAAAAGAATTATCCCCAGTAATACTATACATAACCGATACTAGAATCCAATAGCTGATCTCATTACGTTTTCAAAAAATTAATATGGTTTCAAATTTGTCATTAAATAAAATGAAAACATTGACATTATACTTTTTTAGTAAATTACTCTGAATTATTATTTAATATTTTATTTAATGAAAAATAAAACTTATATCCATAACTATACCATTAACGTTATCAAAACGCTACGCTACTCTAAGTAGCGCTGTTTTCACAGCCTTGCCTGGCGAACAAAATGTATAATAAAAATATGTACATAATAATACAACAGATTTATACATAATGTAAAGTTTATTTATAAAGAGATGGGCGTCACACAATAATGGAAAATAATGCTACAGAATATGAAGTATGTACGTTTTTTTATTTTTTTCTATTTTAAATAAATAAAACATATTTTTAATCTATTACGGCTAGTGTAAAACATTATTTGAATTCTTCGTGAGGTAGGTTCTCATTTAAGTTTTTTTCACAATTATATTTTAACTTTACCAAAAACAAAAAGAAAATCAAAAGTACAATTTTATCTACGATTGAAATTATATATAGCTTTTTAAAATAAACTTTAAGCTTTATAATTAAGATGATGTAGACCCATACATTTTTGAAAACGTGTCTGTAAATTCCTTTCACTTTAAAAGATTGGACGTCACAGGTGGTCCTAATATAATGTACAACCTTGTTATATTAAGAAAGCGATGGATGTATTTAAAAATATTATAGCTAGATATTAAATGGTTGGATGTGGTCCTTATTTGAATTTAATAATATTATATTTAAAATAAATGTTCTTGTCAAGTTTCTATAATAAAATAAAATTAAAAAAAAAACTTTTTATTTCCATCTTAATAATCCCGCTGCCATCTGTCAGTTAAATATGAAATGAAGAAATAATAAGAAATAAAAAGTTAACGAAACGTACATGATCAAATATAACAATGAATAACGATGGAAAATAGTCAGATTTGATAATTTTGAGTTTATTTAAATTATTTGAATATATGTTTAAAATGCAATTTTTTACTAAAAATACTTTGTGACCAAAATATGTATTTCTTAATACAGTAAAAGTGATGTTGTAGATCAGCTAAATTAATTTTATTGTTCATATTAGAATGATTTCCTGTAAGATTAAGATCCGAAAGGTAATAATATCTGATATGATATTAATCATCTCTCGAAAGAAATATACACCTACATTTGTTTCAATTATATTATTTTAACGAAATTGAAAGCAGAAGGAATAGCACACTGTCCGAATCTATTGTCATATATCACAACATTATCGAAGGATCTAGAACGGCAATCTATACTTTTCTACAAAATTCTGGAAACGCCATATCATTCCACAGTCCACAATATTGTTCCCATTTACCCTCCATCTGGTGTTGTGGAGAGCGGCGGTAACCTTCACCTTAACACAAGAAAAGTATAGAATCTTCTCAAAAGTTCGATAAAACCAGCATTTGGGTATAAATACCGGGACTGTGCCGCGACGGGGGAGTCTTATTTTGACAGTTAGATCAGTGCAAAGTACGCATGGGACGACGGCCGGGGTGCCCAGTCGTAGAACAACGGTGCGACAGACATCGAGCGAAATAATCGAACGAGTACTTGACTAAGTGGCGAAATAAATAATTGTGATAAATACCACGCGCAAGAATAGAATGTTCTACGAGAGTGTACCCAGCGATAATAAAGTGTTCATATACGATTTATTTATTGCGAAATAGTGTATTTTAAAGAATATACTTAAATGACTGACCATTTAATAAATAACTAATTAATCGCTAATTAATTTCCAGTGTTTCATTAGCCTCATGGAACTACGATCCGTGATATTATTTTGATAGAATCCTTTTAGGGAGAGTTTTAATAAACCTTTTGGGCAATTCTTCCAACCCAATCTCGAGGAGTCTTCTTTTACGTCTCTCCCGCAGTCACCCGTTCGTCCGATGAATTATTCAAGTTGGTCCTATGAATTATGTATCATGTTTCCAATAAACTTTCCATAGTCGATGATGTGCTGAAAACACATTGGACATTGGTCCACTAAAATAAACGAGTTTCAAAGTTAATTCACTATCCTTTTTCCAAGAGAATAATACAATATTTTTCTTCTGTGGATTATATAGAAACAGGGAAAATAGATTATCCCCTTTCCTAGAAACAGAAAATGGTATTCTTCACATTACTGTTCAAGACCCTTTTACCAACGTTTATAATATTACCTTGATCCCAATATTTTTATGTGAGGTTTTTCTGAGAGTGCGTTCAAATTCTTGTACCTCGGAAGTGTATAGTTATATTAAGCCCTAGGCCATGTTTTATAAGCACACAAAGATTTTGTTGCCAACGGAAACGTATGTTTCGAAGATTTCGGTTACTTCAGCAAGCCATAAGTCATGTAGGTACCGAGTAATCCGTTTGGATTTGTTTTTGGTTTGCTAACACTTTGTTATAAAAAAAATATTATTTTGAGAAAACAAACGAAGTCTTTTAAATAACGATGAGATTAGTTATGCCTCAGTGGTATAAATTTATTTACAAAGCATGTTTGCTTGGCTCCGGATTTCACTAACCTCTAATTTACATACAGAGTTTTTTTTGGAAATGTTGCGAGTAAGACAGAATTTTTTTTCTGACTTGAGAAAAATAAAGATGAAATTATTTTTGCTATAACTGTTACAAAGTTGGAATATTTTTTATTTTGTTTCGAATTTCACTGATCTCTGGGATTAAATTTTTTCAGAATTTCACAATTTTTATTTTTTTATATAGGTATATCATTAATAATTGAGAGTAAAAATTTTACAAAATTTCATAAAAAAATTCATTTTCTCGAGAAAAATAACGGATTTTTTTTACTTCAGCTGTAAACATTTATTTGCGACAAATGTTTTTTGTTTGTTTTTTATGTAGCTGACCTCTAGAAATCAATTTATACATTTCAGAGTTTTTTATTTCAAGTGTGTTATGAGTACCTATTTTCTACCCTTACCTGAAAGGTTTGCGTTTTGTTAAGTATATAATGCAGTAGGTACATACATTGTAAACAGCAGCATACGTGATCATTTGCACAGTCAGCATAATTGTATATTCAAAATTCTCATAGCTGTGTACTGTCCGTGTGTACTGTGCTGTGAGCTTTGTGCTGTGTTCTGTCCATGATAAGCAAATATTAGGATTTTTAAATACTTGTTTCGTAAATATACATTTACATTTAATTAGAAAACAATGTACCTTTGCATATATAAATAATTTTCATTTATGGCGCTTGATTCCGACTCAATGCAGTCAATCGCCGGAATGAAGCAGGAAATTTATATTTAAATGGCGGTAATAAGGAAGAGAGATGAAGGTAAATGGGAACAATATTGTTGACTGGAGGATTTGTTATATTAATGTCGATAAACATCTTGATTCGCGAATATCATGCCAAAAGGAGTGAAATGTTGTGATAAATACCAAACAGTGCTATTTTTTTTAAATACAAGAGTTTATTTAATTGTTAAATACGTGATTGAGTGATTGATATTATGATAGTAAAATACATAATTAAATTGAATATAATAGTCAAAAGCAAATATTACCTGAATTGATTAAATATCAACTTGTAATGAACGAAGCAAATTTTATTTATTAATAATATAATGAGCCTCTGTCACGCCTTAATCTATGTTAACTATAGATTAATTTTTCTTCTTCGTTAATTGTTTGTCCGTTTATCGATTATGTTGTGTGATCATTATCTTGCTTACCTGCTGGTGTACCTATTTTAATAAGTTCCAATAAAAAACGAAATCATCTCTTTGTAATTAAATTAAAATCTCCCAGAGTGGTGTAATCCCTTAATGTCGGTATGCGTCACTCGGTCCATCTTTGTATCTATACATATATTTTGAACTGAAATGTGTACATAGATATGTATTGGTATATATTTCTTACATGTAGGTACAGCGATGATTATTTAAATTAAATAATAATAATATACGATTCTTCTTCTTATTATTATTATTATTTAGCCTTCATCTATCCACTGCTGGATATAGGCCTCTTCCATACTCTTCCATCCTTCCTTGTTATTTGCTACATGTAGCCATTTCTTTCCCCCCACAGAGGATATGTCGTCGGCCCATCTCTTTTGAGGTCTTCCGACGCCTCTTTTTTTCCAAGGTCTCCACTTCAGAACCCTGGGAGTCCATCCTGTTGCATCCTGTCTTGCAACATGCCCAGCCCATTGCTATTTTCGCTTCAATACACGATCCACGATATCCATTACTCTACTTCTGCGCATAATTTCATCATTTCTTACTCTATCTCTTAGGCTTATTCCAAGCATGGATCTCTCCATGGATCCTTGCGTGCATTTGAGTTTTTCTACACTTTTCTTTGTAAAGACCATTGACTCCACTCCATACGTCGTCACTGGCAGTATGCGCGATTCAAAGGCTTTTCTTGTTAGGCTAATTGGGATCTCTTTATTCTCGTAGATATGTTTGAGTTTGCCATTAGCAGCCCAGCTCATTCCTATTCGTCTTGGCAATAATATACGATTACATTCCGTTTATCTGACAATTTGTAACGCAGGAAGATTGGTAATCGTTACAAAATAATTATATCATTGATGGATTGGCATTTCAATTGTAGAGATATGTCACGATGAATATTGCCCAAAAATATGGATGGTTTAAGATACTAAAAAGTATCCCATAAAAACCAAGTTTTTATTATACTCCCTTTCTTTGTAAAATATAACAACAATAAAAGACGAATTAAAACATATAACATAACATTAAACTTACAGTAATTTAATAAATTTCAAAAATGTCATGTGTTTTGAGCTTTGATAAGACACTTCATGCTTTGAATATTAAATTCTTAAAACATTTGTCAGTCAATTTAGATTTTCGACATTCGTAGTGAAGTACCTATTATGTATACCGAAGGAGTAATTCAAATTTAGAAAATATTCCGCAACGTTATCGGGCCGCCGTTGTTGTAATCTACTTTTCAAATGATTCCAATGTGAAAAAACCAATAAAATTTCTAAAAATCCGAAATTATAGTATAAGTATTAATTTTTTTAACGAAAATTTGATAGATCTTCTTGATCGTCGCCACGAGTCTGCTTGCAAAGTTTCAGCTCGATTGGATCACGGGAAAAGGGTTAAAAACCGATCCAAAGTTTTTTCGCCCGGCAAGCCGACAAGCAAGCAGACGCCACGAGTTAATATAAAGGGAGTAAAAAAAATCGAATTTTTGCAGTTTCGACAGCACACATAGGGACCAAAAGTATGCTAACTCAAATGCAGTCCCTACTCGCAATGGATCCTTACGAGTCAGAGGGTCAGGGGTATAATAATTTCTTAACAATCTACGCAAAGACCCTTAGTTCAAACAAAGTATTGTTCTGTTCCACCCTCGCAGTATTGTGCTTCGGGGCGACCGATTGTTTTACTGTTAAAGATAAGCAAACACTTCAATCATGCATGAATCTGACAAGAGCTACACGGTACCTCTCTGCTATTCAGGACCCGCAGGATTGCGCGGGGTACAGCAGGGTAACCATTTATAAGGATATATAAATAGTAACACCCGTGTATTCAATTCTGAACCCATGTGCATTTCTGTTTTAATAAATAATATTATACACATATGCTTATTTTTCATACATATCATATCAGAGAATGTCACGTCCTGGACATCAATCAAACATATTTACTCAACACTTTAAAATATTTTTTCCGACATAAACAAGATCACCAACAAATAACTCACTCACACTCAACAAGGGCACAGGTGAACTGCAACTATCTTGTACCAAAATTCAAAAAAACATTTTCACAAAGATTTCACCTCTTCCAAGCACCAAAAACATTCAACACTCTTAACACTAAACTTAAAACATGTAGCCATATTCTCGCGTATTTTTCTTCTAAAGTGAAACTCTGGCTGCATGAAAAGGGAAGGAAGCATGCCCAAAACCTATTAAAAGCCATGATATAAACTAAATTTAAAATATATTATTCCTACAAGAACATTTACTGTCATCTTTTTAAATACTTTTAATTGTTTTATATTATTTTATTAATATCCTATTCAGATCATTTTTTTTCTTTTGTCTATAATAGAATTAATTAACACCATTATTAAATTGTAAACATTTTATATTATTATTACTTAATTTTAATTGGAAATAAGATTTATTCACAAATGTTATATAAATAATAAATATTCTTGAACATTATACTACTGGAAGAGCACTGTCTGCTATAATACAGTAAATTACTAGTGTAGCAGGCAGGGCGTCAAATCAATTTAGTGTTCACTTGCTGCGAAGACACTCAGCAACAATGTAAAAAGCTTAATTTAATTGTGTAAACACTGTAAACATTTGTAACATTGAACATTGAATAAACATTTATTATTATTATTATTATTAATATAAACAGGATGGCCCTGTTAAAAGCCGCAACAACCGTAGAACGTGTATGAGAAGATGTATGAATGTGGCCGAAGCAAAAGTGGTGTGCCAGGATAGAAGAGTGTGGCGTTCAATCCTCTCTGCCTACCCCTGCAGGGAAACGGCGTGATGGTTAGTTAGTTAGTTAGTTAGTTATAAACATAACAAATACAATCGGTACGCTATTAAGGACAGTTTTAGATATAATGAAAGCGGATCCACCGCATAACCAGGACCCGAAAATATTAAGAGTGCAAACACTCTGTCACTTTTTAAAAAAATGTTTAAGGGTGTTATGCAGACTGATGGAAGTGATATCCAAATGTCTTTGGTGTCCATTCTGTCATAGTCAGTGTGGACATCCAACTCTTAACTATTTACACAACACTATTCGAGAAGACATTATTGTCACCTGCATTTGCACAAATACCCAACTGCCGAAAACAGGTCATAATTTATTGCTCATTAAACTTCATTTGTTAACACTATTTAATATACACAAACATTCATTTAATTTTCTCATATAGGTATATACCTATATATACTTTTTAGCTGTGCTTTTATATATACATTTTGTTACTATCCATTACTATTGAGTAGCTTGTTGGTCCTGTGGTTAGGACTCTCGCCTCGTGATCCAAAGGTCGCGGGTTCGAACCTCACTCCAGACCAGTAAGTTAGTCCTATTTTCATAGCACAAGCGTTTAGCTTAGTTTGAAAATAGTAAGAATATTGATGTGACACGTATTCCGTGTTCGCATCTCTATTTAAAAAAAAAAAAAAAAAAAAAAAAAAAAAAAAAAAAAAAAAAAAAAAAAAAAAAAAAAAAGATTTTTTTATATATATTACTTTACTTTCACTATTGCTTTTGTATTATACAATATAAACTGTTCATATTATCCACATTTTATATTTATATACTCAATTAATTAATTAATTAATCTTATAGTTATAAAGCATTTTGTTTAATATCTTTATTATTTTTTGTTCTCACTATATTGTTCAGCTGCTCATCTCGGCACAGGTTCTTCCTAGTGAGATGAGCGGCTCTATCTCCTATGTCATGTTACAAGATGAAGATAAATAAAAGAATAAATAAATAATAATAAAAAAAAAAAAAAAAAAAAAATTATAAAAGCAAATTGTTCTGTATTGGTCCTATACAGATTGATATTGTCATTGTGACGTAAATTAATATTATATATGAAGTTATTTTCACAAATAATAAATCGTTACACTATTAAAGAAAGTGAGAGATATAGTCTAGTGTCATAACAATTTTTATTAAGTGAAAAACCTCTAGGACCTTCTACTACATTTTGGAACACACTATCGCATTTTGGATTTAGCTGCATCATTCGAGGAATACCTGGAATAGCCTAGATGCAATGAAAACCTTCTCCTCAACATTAAAAAATCTAGGAGGTTCGATCAGTTTTTGGATATAAATAACGCAGATCCAGGCCGCCGCGAAGAGAGTTATTGCGTTGATAGTTCATTCTGTGCGAAATCGGCCGCAAAGTACGCGCAATACGACGCCCGGTATGGCCAATCGTGAAGGAATCGAAGCGATAAATAAAGCGATTAATCGAACGAAGTACCTTATTGGCGAAATAAATAAATGCGATAAATACTACGAGTGAGAACTGGATGGAATGTTCTAGTGAATGTTAAATACGTGTTACCCAGTGATAATAAAGCATTCATTAACGAGGAATATACTGAGTAATAGTTTAATTTAAGGAAAAGCGTTAAGTTAAATTAATTTAACGTGACTTTTTTTAAATTGAATCGTTAAATAACCATTTATAAGTAAATCGCCAATTAATTTCCAGTATTTTCTTCCTTTCCTTATTTATTTATTTCCTTTTTTTCTTTTTTCCTCATTCCTTTCCTTTCTTTCTATTATTCCTCCTTTTTTACTTCCTTTAATCAATTCTTATTATTAATTCTTATTATTTAATCTTATTATAATTAAAATTTATGATTAATTTCTCCCTAACCACGACACCGGACAATACCATATTATATTTCTTGTAATATTTTAAAATAAGAACATACCGCACCTTCTTTATTAAATGAAAAACAAGAAATAATAGAAATTTTTAATGGAAAATCGCTATTTAAAATTTCAATTTACAATTCAGTGGGAAAAAGGCAAATTTTTTGAAAGAGAGACGAAACGAATTTCACAACTGTTTAGATAATTCATAACTTGTGATGATTGGTGGGAACTTTACCGGTTATGAAATGTTTTATTTAATTTTTTTGAGTGCGTGGTTGCTTTACAAAACTCTACAAAAAAGTTTTTGTTTTATGTTCGTAAAAATGGACCATTTTACAGTGGAATATTATAACTATGAGGAAAAAACTTATTATTCTTTTTATCATCTCCTTTATCCTAACCGGATCGGCGGGTTACCGCTTGGACAGTACTCTTCCATCCTTCTCTGTCCTACGCTGTGTCGATTACTTGGGGCCATTGGCAGTTTACCTTTACCACCTATCGTAATTATATTGTAATTTTAATTTTTAATAAAAAATCTTTTTTATTTTTTTATACATTTTCTTAATTAAAAAAATATGATTAACTTAGAAAGCCTGTAGAAAATATAAAATTACCGTGACATTTAGAAATATTACATATATGCGATTTTGAAAAGTTATTAAGGTCAAATAAATAAATAATATTAATTTATGAAAAATAAAAAAAAAAAAATTGAATATGTTTGTTTTCGCTTGGTCGTTACTACTTTTTCGAATCTTTCAATGTTTAATTGTCGTGTCTGTTGAGGTATATCGTCTTATAATTATGTTAAATTTAATTTTCAAAGTTATTATAACTTAATAGACCGTGAAATATATCATTTTGGTTGGTTTATGCCTATTCTCATCAGGAAAATCTGTATTGAGACAGGCATTAATCCTTTCCAAATGAATGGTGACTGTCCTTTTTTCGATCCTGGCTAGAATAATGCTAGTTTTTATATGTGTAGTGGTGTTTGATATCAATGGAGTAAATACAAATTTGGTTATTATTATGAAATAACAACCATACATAAGGACAAAGTATTTAAGAAACGCTTTCTATAAACACAAAAAATATTATGAATATATATATATAATGTTTTATTAAGAAGAACCATGAGATAGTTATTATTTTTAATATAATATTTTTCTCTTAGGTCGTAGGAAGTAAATTGTGATTATCAAATAATTATTTTGTCAGCGTTTGAGATTAAACATTTTTCTATTAATATCAAATTTCCTAGGCTTTTCGTAATCTTTTGTTTTTCTGATATTCCTCGGTAAATTTTTTCCCTTTTTATTCGGATAACACGTGCAAACCGTTTCTTGCCTAATGGTTATCACTTGTTCACTTGTTCTGTCGAAATCAACACGTTTTGGGGAATAGTGTTTGTTACCTGGGAATCTGACAAGTTTCAGTGTTCACACGAAGTACACGTGGTAGGATTCCTTGCTTACACGTGCCAAATCGCATGAAAAATAGAATGAGTAGAATCTATAGTTTAATAGTTACCAGTAAAGTGCAACTTCATGTGTGTTTGATTGTTAGCTATGAGCAGCTTATTTATGAGCATGCTTAAAATAAGCATGCTAACGATGAGCAAGTGTGTACAGTTGTTAGGGCATGCTCAAAATAAGCATGTGCATCTGTACCTTAAATGTATGTCACAATACCTTAATAACTATTGTAAAGAAACTTTATTAAGTATGTAATTTCTTTTTTTGCAGATGGTGTCATCGTTCAACTGTTGTGTAATAATTTTTCGAAAGTAAAAGTTTGATTTAAATCAATTCTTACAAAAACATGTAAATGTAAGATATTGAAAAATCATTACAAATAAAATTGCAGTAACAAGTTTTTATAAAATTTCAATCTGAAAGTTTGGAGTGTCATGAATATATATCCAAATCTAAGTTACAATAGTAAATACAAAATGTGTTGGTTCAGTGGCAGTCGTATTGGGGGTCAGGGGTTCCATGGTTTGACCCTGAGAAGACTGATATATCTCCTGTTGGTGGTGCTGCTCCTCGTCAGCCTCCCCTCTCTGGTCCAGGGGTGGGATTGCGTCTGCAACCCTCGGGAGTGCGAGGCCTTGGAGCCTAGTGGGTGTCCAGGACTCGGCGTCATAGTCTGGGATCCTTGCAGGTTTGAAATAACAATATCTATTTATTTATTTATTCTTTGCCGTCAACGCCCTTGTCGGATTTTACATTGCGGCTATGGGAGATAAATAAAACACATTAAATTAATAAAAGATTTATTTTATGCATAAAGCCACTGAACACAAACTTGATTATAATTTCTTAAATGAAATCTTTACTAATTGTCACTAATTGGACCTCCACTTGTCTGTGGGACACTTTATTAAATTTTCCAGAATATTCGCACGTCTGTGATTGCGCTTATTCACTATCGATTGCCCGGTAGTTACTCTCCTAATTTATTTCCCTGGTTGACATAACGCGGACCGGATACCCGTTTCACTTCTGTAGTCTTTTTCGCCTTGGAACAACTATGTTTACGTAGCGGTTATGTCGCTCTTTACATACCTATATAGGGAATATCATTTCGCGAAAATTCGGGTATGACTGACTGACTTCTAAACCTTTCTACTAATGCCTAATAATCTACGGTCTGACGACAATAAATTAGAATGTATGATTGGGTTCGATCAGATGAGGAAACCTGTTGAAATATGTTTTAGATTTATGTATTGTGATATATAACAGTTCATAAATTTAAAACATTAGCGGCCCTAGGAGCCCAGTCTTCATGGTGGCCATAGGCCATTCACCGATTTCACTTTACATAGTGCAACATTCACCCGATTTATCTATACATCAAAACAAATTGATGTTTGGATATTCTTTTTGTATGTTGTATATATATATTCTTTATCCGAATTGATTTAAATATTTGAAGCACTATGCAGCCATCTATGGTCGAAAGTTTGTAATTCGCATAACGAGGTATACATAGATGTCAGCACTGGTAATGATACCTCTATATTTTTTAGTGTTCATTCTTCACTCAATCTTACAAAGATTCTCCACAAACGTGCCTTAGCGATTGCATATACACTGCATTCGATCTATTTTCGTTCTATATTATCACTCATTTGTGAATTTCGAACCGATTTATCTGTTGCGAAAATCCATTTATTGCACTGCCATTTTGGTACAAGAACTCCATTTTGACTTTAAAAAAATGATCAAGTAGTATACTGGAAACACAATTAGTAATATCCTCTATAGCAATTAATTTTTCCGCTTGGGTCGGGATTTTTGATTTCAAAAGCCATCATGGAATTTAAAATTCTTAGAAAAACAAATCTCTGGTAAATTCTCTTGTTACATTTTCCCTTATTAATTTCCTCCGCGATTATATTGTAATTTAGAAGTTTTCTGTTTCCGTTGGTATCAAAAGGTGCTGAAGAACAGTAACTCAATTTATTTGTTTTTGAACCATAGCACGCAAAACAAAACAAACAGAAACGCCATGTTTGCATTTGTAATACCGAATTGAATGGAGTGATAATTAAATTCTTCAAGTTTTCCTCAAAACAGATCTCCATCCCTTGGATATAATTGGAAAATACATTTTTGTAGTAACAAAAAATGAATTACTGTGGTATATTTAAATGCTTTCGTATATAAATAACTTATTACTTATTAGAGCATTTATTTAGGCACCTATTAAGGCCCATAGTAAACTCTCATTTTATTGGAAATTTTCACAAAAACGTGTAATGGTTGCGTTATGTATATTTTCGTAGAACTCCTCTTCCGTGACTAACATGCAAGTTTCATCGGTGTACGTTTATTTGAGGCAGAAAATAGTGTGATGTACTTATTTAAAAACGAAACATCTAGAATATAGCATACAAAATTTTAAATCCGGTTAACCGTTTGTTAAAATGAATCGTTAAATTTTTTTTTATTCTTTTCATTTTTCTCGATTTTAGAAAAAAAAATTTTTTTCGAATCGGATAGGCTTAATTGTGAGAAAGAAAAATAAAAGCAGCAATATCTAAAATATTGTCTTGAATGAAGTCACCGAAGATTACTTATTTAAAATGTATTGAATTTCTGGCCCTCGTAGCCCAGTGGGCACCCACACCGAGGGTTCCGGAATCGATTCCCGGTGAGGTCACAATTAATCTGTGTGATTTACCAAGCCTTGTTTTGTGATGTGTTTCGCTACTGTAATTGGGTATCTTGAACTGTTGGAGCGTAAAAATAAGTAAATAAATAAATAATAATTCTAGATTTTTACTTCCTTTCTTTTAACTCATTGCGTCTGCTTGCTTGCTTGACGCAAAAACTTTGGATCGATTTTTAACCCTTTTCCCGTGATCCAATCGAGTTGAAACTTTGCAAGCAGACTCGTGGCGATGATCAAGAAGATCTATCAAATTTTCGTTAAAAAAATAATAATCATAGTATAATTTTGGATTTTTCAAATTTTTTATGTTTTTTTCATACAAGTTGTATGGAGATTCCGACGCATACGATAGACACGAAACCCGAAAATTAGAAAGGGAGTATTGTAAAAACTTGATTTTTATGGATTACTTTTTATATATCTATCCCTTCCTAATATAAATTTATAGGCTATGTTTCCAATAAAATCTCTAATTTAGTACATTATAAATTTGTAATTCTCGATGACTGCATTCCTTTTTTTTTGGATATTGCTGACTTTGCTTTTATACCGCATGATTGTAAATATTTAATTTCTTTCAATGGATGTTCGAGTAAGTGCTACTGCAAAGTGAGAATGGGTCGAAGGAAATGTTTTAACCCACGCATTTTTTGGTTTACGGAGGTGGATTTCCAAATCTTCAATATGGCTTCCGAATCGAAGAGGCCGATATCCAGCCTCGTAATATGTATCCAATGTAAAAACTTTCACAATTTGTAACGCGGCACGGTCAGCGCTTACTAGCTGCCCGGGGTACGCCTTTGTTAAGCAAAGTGAATTTAGGATTCACACGTCAATTGTCTTCAAAGGCAGCGCGGATAAAGCGCCCGTTTCCCAGGTGTTTTGTTCGGGAATAACAGAAACAATACTTACTCGAGCATCCCCATCGTATCGCGTTTCCTTTGTGCCGGCTGAGGGGTAGCGCGCCCGACAGCCTGCGACGTGTGCCGGGGTAAAAAGTGTAACATTTCCGGTGAAGTGCCCGGGAGAGGCTTTCACGGAATAAACGGATTTTCGCAACAAAAACGTCGGCTCGAAACTCACAAGTGAGTAATAATGTTGTGTCAGGCGTTCAAAAGGTTTTCAGTTTCCGTAAAACGTTGCTAATCACGTCGCATTACTCAAAACACCCCCAACGCATGTACAATATTGCCACACATGTGGATTAATTAATCTCCTCGTAATTAAAATTAAGTAATTAGTATCTATCCCTATAAAACCTTACGTCTGTCTGTATGTTCTCCATGATAATCTACAGCATTTGGTCTGATCGATCTGATCAAAATTTTGCATAATTATACTCTTAGACCCGGCGAGTAACGTAGGCGACGTTCAAAAGTTTCTCATATAAATAGCTTCATCTCTGTGTTACTTTTATAATTTCATGAATTATAATATACTAACTATATCAGGGGGAGGGGAGGGGGTAAAATAATTGAGAGCAAATGTTGCTTATGTTAACCGCCGGGCTTAAAGCATAAGTACGCAAAATTTGAATCGAATTGGACAAACCGTGTAGATTTATATAGAGAACAGACAGACAGACATTGTGTTTTATAGGTATAGATTTGTGACACTTTATTTATATTAGAGTAATATAAATACAAAGTTATATTATTTTATTACTATTATTTTTGTTCTTAGTACTCCTCACAGGAACCCCAAAAACTACCACAACCACTTATTGTATATGTTACAGTGAATTTATATTTCTAGTAAATTTTTATTTTCACTAGTAGAAATATATTTTACCTTGTCGGGCAGTGAAAACATGTCAATCAATAAATTTACAGATTCACTGCGCAGTATCAATCAAACTATATTTTGTCCACAAATGCACGCATTTCTCAAAGCTTAAGTTAGGTTTAGTTAGGTTAGGTTAATAATATCCGGTATATAATGTTGATATGCACAATAAAAATGAATAATGCAGAAATAAATCTTTTTCACGCAATAACTTAAATCTTAAATTGTTATTCTAAGAGGTCACTCACAATCCGAAAATAGACATCTATCATACTGTCAAATTTAAGTTTAATGACAGTTCGGAAACCAATATAATTTAACTAGTAAGATATCAGTTAAAATATTTTTCACTAGTTTGTATTAATTTATATTGGTGAAAGACCTTGAATTTCACTAAAATTCCAGTGAAAATATAGACTCACTAGAAATACAGATTCACGACAACATATATACTTACCACTATATTATCTTTGTATACTTGTATCTAAATAGAAGCTAAAAAAGTATGCAATTATTTATCTTCCTTTCTTCTTTTATTTATGCATTATGGAGAGATTACAAAAAAAAATCATCCGTGTTGCCACATTTAGAATCAAAATATGTACATAATTTTCTATACAACAAAGCCCGTCACTAACGTTTCCAGATGGCAGAAATGTAGATGAGGTTTAAAAATAGAAAAAAAAACAATTCTCTATATTATAACAATGTCTATGCTAGATGACGCTGTTCTCACAGCAATTTAAATTTAAACTGTAAACAAATAATTATTACATTTGCACACATCGTGAATGAATTCAACGTTTTTATTAATTTAAATAATGTATGATCTCTAATCGCTCAAATTCTACTTATTTTTTTTAACAAATTGCCTATCGTGAAATTGTAGTACAAATGTTTTTTATCGTTTAAATAGCGTCATCAGATAGCGTTTGTTTCTTTAGCCTCGTTTCAGTCTGTGTTATGGCCTTATTAATCTCTACAAATGGCCTTATTAATCTCTAGTTAGATTACTCCGACCATATGGCTACTGTCTATACACCACACGACAATGAAGGCCGTATAGCACCAGACTTTATTGTGCAACATTTTTGTGATATTTGTGACTGTTATGTGCGGATGAATTAGAGCTTTTCTTAAAAGTGGTAAACCTTGGACGATTTTCATCTTCTCCAAGCATAGAGAAGTGAAACAAACTTTTGTTTAATGTTTCCAAGTGTTTGATTACATCATTCACAGGGGCACAAAAAATTCCATTCTATCGCTACAAAAGGAACGACCAAAATTTGACACGAACATCGAATGTTGGGGATCTTTGCATCAGATTTGTGAGCAACATGACATTTCTTATTTAATCCGAGTTGAGGCTGTAAGAACAGCGCCATCTAGATTAGCTTAGCGTTAGTTTCATTAGCTTCGAGTTTTGGTTATGAGAACAGCGCCGTCTAGATTAGGTAGTATAGTGCCATCTAGTAGTGCTAGTGACAAGAGAATCATCGGCCGTATTCTGAAATAAGCAATATTTTCCCGCCAAATCTTTTGTGAATGTCATCTGTCAAAACTCACATTGCGGCTCTCGACTCGCGGCAAAATGGTATGATAAAATTTTAAGATTTGTGAAGTATAATACAATGTTTATTTTCATTTCGAAAACTTCGATACTTAATGTGAAATAGAAGCATTGCACGAGGATCTAAAAAACATTGCAAGTACTTGCAAAAAAGTATGCCGATGTCAATTCTTGAAGATACAGCAATGAATACCAATTAATGCATTGTCTTAAAAATTTTCGTTAAAAAAATTAATAATTATAGTATGATTTCGGATTTTTAGAAATTTTATTGGTTTTTTCAAATTGAAATCATTAGAAAAGTTTGATTAGCAACAGCGGCCCGATAACGTGGCGGAATATTTTCTAAATTTGAATTACTCCATCGGTATACATAATAGGTACTTCACTACGAATGTCGAAAATCTAAATTGACTGACAAATGTTTTTAGAATTTAATCTTCAAAGCATGAAGTGTCTTATCAATGCTCAAAACATCTGACATTTTAGAAATATATTAAATTACTGTAAGTTAAGTGTTATGTTATATGTTTTAATTCGTCTTTAATTGTTGTTATATATTACAAAGAAAGGGAGTATAATAAAAACTTGGTGTTTATGGGTTACTTTTTTCTCTTTGACATAGATACACTTCCTAAACATAAATGTGATATTAGGACTGCAATGTTATGTTAACTGTTAAGATACAAAAATAGCAATATTGCGTATTTCGGAATACGGCCGTGTGTATTTGAATAAACTAGCATCTACTAATAAAAAGTGTTAAATGAATGCACCAGCATAAGTAAGGCCCCATTTTAAACAAAATTATATATTTATCTACATGCGAATAAAATAAAAGATAGCGATTAGCTTGTTGTGGTAGAGCAGTGTCATGATGATAAAGAGTGAGAAACCTTCCAAAGTTAAACGAAATAATTTCCTACAAGCGAGTGGTCTAAAAAAAACCCAAGAAAGTAGTCCGGTGTGGTGGGAGGGGTAACAAGAACTCTTGAAATTGTTTCTGGAGATATTTTTACTCGAGGGATCGTCGAAAAGTTTTGCAATTATTACATCGGCCATTCCATGTTGTACGAAATAATTGGTACAAAAAGTCAAGCAGTAATTTCCTGTTATTCTTCCCTGGTATCGGAAAACTCTCCAAATAGGATTTCAAATGGAGAACGAACCATTTCTTTGGAAACAAACAAAATTGGTTGTGTTTTTTTTTCGGCCAAATGGAAAAATTTCATTTTACAAAAAATATTGTTAATATTGATGTTTGTTTTATGGTTAAGTAGTCAGCAGGCTTAATAAAGAAAATAATTTAAAAAAAAATTAAAGCAAAATTGCACGCTACGTGTTTTGTCAGATATTTTTAAACATTTTTTTTTTCATAACCTTAATTTTGTTTATTTTAATGTTTTGATGGTTATATTTTAGGTAGTTGTAATATGTTCATATTTAATATTCAGGATTTCTAGTAGCTAGTAGCAAAAACTTCGGGGAACTTTGGTCATTCAATTTTGAATACAAAATATTCTTTACACTTTGGGTAAAATGTTAATATTATAGGATATAAGAGATATCAAACATTGTATTTTTTCAATATTTCTAACTTATGTTTTGTAATGTCTGCGAAATGTGAACGACGTCACACTTGTCAGCCGTTACGTTACCAAATAAATCGTAGCACCGTATCGTAGAATTATACCAAAACGTACCTTACCTAATCATTAAAATAAAATAATAATAAATGAAGTACATATGTACACAGGAAAATACATACAAACATATCAATTATTTTGCACATTTTTTCCTTTTTTTCTTTCTCAGACCGATACACATCTGCAGGTTTAATCTTGTTTCCATATTGTCAGGAATCTGCAGAAACACGGTATCGAGAAGCTACAGGCTCTTATTATTACAGTAAATTGTAAATTACTAGAAGGATCTAGAGTAAACATTGGAAATACTAATTAGATTTGCGAAACGTCTAGAAATCCAAAACTGCATATTAGCGGGATGACGCCATCGAGACAACAGTTTTTGTTTTGACAAAAACGAAATCAGAAATAAGCAAGCGATATACGGCGATTCAGTGAGGCCAGCGAAATACATTAAGAGAATATCTACCGTGCGTTAAGTGAATAAGTGCAACCACAGACGTGCGAATATTCTAGAAAGACGAATAGAAAGTTACACGGACGACGGATTAGTGACACTTAGTCCAAATTACATAATTTTTCCAGTTAAGTTCGTGTTCAGTGACTTTGGTGTCTAAAACTTTTATTAATTTTAGTGTTAAGTTTTATTCGTCTCCTATTGCTGCGACCCCTGTACAGCATGTAACGTATTTAAAACGACGTATCGATACTCGATGAATATCACAAGATAACAGAATAGTGCTAAGCGCGGAAAGTTCTATGACACCATACCTAATGTATTTTCTTTGCGTTGATTAGAATAACTCAACTGATTCTTACAGTGCCGGATTAGCCATTAGTAATGGCCAACTGAACATGTAACCCTTTGGCAGTGAAATGCTCAACTTTCATGACCTCCCCAAGAGAAGTTAGGCATCAGGCGGATAAGGTTTCAGTTGTTGCAGACTTCTCAAGAGTCGTATGGAAGAATACAGATGACAATGTACGCATATATAAGATCTGCTTGCGTCCTATCTACACATATGTCAATGAAGAAACTCAAGAAAAATAACATGTTAAGAACAACTGAAATGAGAATGAGGATGAGAATGCTATTGCTGGGAAAACGCGTGAGGAATGCAGCAATCCGAGAGGCCTGCAAGGTTCAATATGTGGTCAGATGGGGGCGATATTGTTGACAATACTGGTACCAACTCGTACAGAGAATGAATATAACAAAATTCCGTACATAGCTCTGCATAGCGTACCAGCGTTTACCAGGGAGATCCCTAAAGTGATGGAAATGGAGTTGAAAATCCGAAAAGCATCAAAAGAGAAAAATCCTGCACAAACAGCTTCTTAAGTGTAAAAAATTGAAAAAGAAGACTAAGAAGATATTTACATGAATTTTAATCGGTCGAATAAATTACTTAAATAGTTATATCTATAAATTAGATTTCTATTGCAGAAATCGCATGATTGTTATTAAGTTTTACAAAATAGCTAAATATGTATATTATAAAATATGTGCTAAGTGTGAAACAGTCAAAAAAGGAACTAAAGGAGACAGAATGCAGTGAAAATGAGATACATCAGACGCATGTGTGATGTACGCCTGAGTTATCTCGTTATATGACGCAAATTCATAAGTGGCATTAAATAATGAACAAATTAGGAAATATGTATGACTATTCTTGGCAAAGCAAATGGAACGAAAAGAGAGGATGCCAGAAAAAGATGACGGCCGTGGGAGATTTGGCTTGACTAGGTTCACCAGATAGTCCTGTTAGGAGCTTCAATAATAGACGGGCTTGCATGCGAATATGTACGAATGTGGATGAGGCGAGAGTTGTTGACCAGGACAGAAATTCTGACAATTTATCCTCTCGGCCTATTCCCGTGAGAATGCGACTTGATGGTAAATTTGTTAATATAATACTATAATATAATACCCTGTAACCCATTCAATTCGGAGTAATAAATAATAAATTAATTAAATTGGCGGTCACGATTTAAATTACATTCATATTATTTGGCAATTAACTACAGGAAGGTATTCAGCGGAGAATTACAATTAAAATTATTTGACGAGTTTTTATAATGCCTGTTAATTAATTGGAACAGCAGCTGGAAGCCCGGAATTTTTTTTAAATGTAATTTCTGTGATATTTTAAAACCCACCTGTTCGTTAAAATTTTTCCTCAGTGCTGAATCTTTCGTTTAAATTCGATTAATTCTTTACTAATCAATGTTTGAATATTATAGTTGAAAAAAGGGGATAACATAAGTTATTTTCACAATTGATGATCATGTAATATATAATATCCAAGTGTAATTGAAATAATACATTATTAGAAACATTATAAAATAACTAATAAATTTTTTGGGGCCGTAAATTTGAAAATACGAGTCGAACATGATAAGTGATGTGAATAGATTTTTGAAATCAAAATGATGACTTTCATGAACATAGGTCAGACTTTAAATGCTTACTCAGAAAGTATGCGACACAGGTGGAGAGTTAATCTTATTTTAATAGTTAATGTAATTTAATTAGTTAATGTGTTGAGCGAAAAATTCTATAAATTGATTTTTTTGCTTCGTCCGCCTTGACTTACGGACGCCGTGCTTTTCTCTAAAGGCATCAAAATTCTAGCATCTTCATCTGTCTATTTTTTTTTTTTTGATTTTTTATACTTTAACAGTGTGAAAGACATGCAACATGTTAAGTTACCGCTGAGTCATCAATACACTTAAGGTCAGTTTATCAACAGGGATTAAAGTCCGCGAAAGACCTGGCTCTATCAAACACTACAAACATTGGAGTATAGCACTGATGAGAAGATATATGAATGTAGCTGAAGCGAAAGTGGTGTGTCAATACATCTTTACGTTTATCACAATATCCGTCTATTTTAATACCTAAATTACCAGGCAGTACTCACGCAAGCCTCGTTATCATTTTAAATTTAATCTAAATTCGCATAAGCGATTGCAAAGCGATTGCATATTCGGTGAATGAAGCAAAAAAGGTACAAAAATATTTCCGATTCTATTAAAAATCCACCTTCAGATCCATTTTGAAAAGACTTCCGTTTTCAGATGTTTTCCTCGGCATCTTCAGGCTGCTTCACCCTCCACGTCTGAATCGCTATTGATTGCGAGGCTTCTAAGGCCGCGAGGCTTTCGGGGGCCCATTGTCCGTGTCCTCTCCGTGTCTCGGTATCAGAAAACTTCCTCCAGGACTCTTTCAATCCGAAGACAAGTATAGAAATCGTTTCAGCCGCCACGTTGAGTGGGTCCAATGTGAATCGGATTAATGTTCATCGATACGGGTAAAAGTCGAATACCGTGGCACCGCATCGATGTAAATACGATATACAATGTAGAATATCTTATTTTACCGTTTACAAGCTTTTCCACGCGGCTTTTCCCTCACATTTTACCGAAAACGCTGAAAAAATGTATGCTCGCAAGAAAGAAAAAATATACAGGGTTATTTGTAAAAATGAATAACCTAGCAGGGCTATATTCCTGCCTTGATTATGAGTCGAAAATGTTCAAGCTAGTTAAGGATATATGCGACATGAAAGTTTGCATTTTTTTTTTGCAATATTTATGATTTATTTTTTGTAAAACGATGGACTATCATTACAGTAACTCATATCGATTACGAAAATTTCATTCGTTTTAATGCAAGTTAAATAAAATGATAAAAACCCTGAAAAATTCTAATTGGAATGTTTTCCAATTGGAATTCGAAGGTTTTTATTTTTTTATTTGACTTGTTTAAAGAGAATGAATTTTTCATATTCGATATCAGTTACTGTAATGATGGTCCAACGTTTTACAAAAAATAAGTCAGAAATATTGAAAAAAAATGCAAACTTTGATGTCGCATATCTCCTAAACTATTCTTATTAGGTCATAATAGATTGAACATTTTCGACTCATAATTAAGGCAGGAATATAGCTCTGCGAGCTTATTAATGTTTTACAAATAACTCTGTATATAAGGAAGAAAGTTAGAACAAATTCTTTATTAAAATTAGGCCTCAACCCACTAAAATAATTTCCACTGTCTTTTTCTTTTTCCAAAAACATCTCATATTAACAAAAGAGCTACAATTTATCAAAAATGATGTACCTACTTTTACTACTTACGTATTTGCGTTAGTGACGGACAGTATTACATAGATAATTTGTGCTACATTAATGTCATTCTTCACTGAATTAAATGGATAAATTTACTAAAAGTGTTACCGATAAGTGGATTAAAGGTAGCTTCCTATGATAAAAAATCTCATTACAAAATATGACATACTCGTATATGTACGAGTGTGTAGATAAATAATTTTATGATTTTTCTTAGCTAGTGTGTCGTTATTGGTATAAAAAATCTAACCGCATTAGAAAAATCGGGATTAAGTTCTGGTTATTCACTGTACTTAAGAGGATATCGTTAATTTACACGACAGTTACTTGGTATTTTTATAATTTAGGCTGATTTTCCGGATAGCTTTACGCAAACTGCTTTTTCAGGTGACACTTCTTATTGACCAGACTACCTGATAGTAAATATTAGTAACGGACGACACTTTTATAATTGATAAAAATGGTAATGAAAACCTTGATATTCGATAGAGCCTGAGGTCTTATTTTATATTGGTTCTTCAGGACGCTTCCATTGAGACGACTGGATTGTTAATTCAATGTCATGACCATACACCTATTATAACGCGTTGGGAAAATTCTCAGTGTTCAGCGTCTTTTTTCAAAAATTGCTCAGCAATTTCTTAACGACATAGTTTTGTTATAAAATTTAATAAATCGCCGAGAACAACAAAATGTATCTTTCTTATATGCTTGTCAAAAACAAAAATGCGTCAAAGGAAAATTTATTAACACGTGTCTTTTTACCATAAAAAAAATATGTAATAAATCTGATATGATGGTAGATCCAGACATAAATTAGTACAAGGGCCCCAAATTACTAAAACAATGTACTGTAAAAGTCCCTTATATACAGCTACTAAATACTTCAATCTATTATCCACCGAACTAAAAATTGTAACCGAAGTAAATAAGTCAACTAAAAATAAAATTAAAAAATGGATAATCGAAACACAAAAACATCTGATATCCTTATAAAAGTATATTGTAATCATCATACAACTATCATTCGAGTCACTATTTTGAAAGCTAGGTTTTAATATTAGTCACTAATTACTCATTTATATTGTTTTTTAGAGTTTTAGTTGTGTTTTATTATTACACATGTCTAACTTTTCATCTCACGAACCTATGTACAGGTATATGTGTATACTTTTATAGGATTTAATAAACTTATGTAATATATATTATATATTGTATATTTTCTTTTGGGATTTAATAAATAAAAAATAAAAATATACACTTGTAGTTAAAAAAAACAGATAACTTTGGTGTAGAAAACGATTCGACAAAAAGAACATTCAATATGCCACGGGTTTAAAGAGTTTGCATGCACAACGTTTTTAGTATTTGGATACTGCATGTTAAAACATCGATTACGAGTGTATGCAAGGAAAGTATATAAAAGCATGTCTTCAATTTTTTTTTGTTTTACTTGTTCATACTTAAATTGATGAATCCCGAAGGTATTTATTGTTCAATAATAATGGAAAATTATTTATTTTAATCAAAATAATAACCAAATTCTCTCGATATTTAATTATTTACGCAAATCTTGAAAGTTTCAGAGCTCTAGCTAGTCGAAAAGTTGGTGAAAAATCAATTACAAGATTCCACCACAACAAAACAACAAGTTAAATAAACGCATGTACAATATTAAGTAACCGTTGGGTAAATTAACGATTTCTCTTATAATACAGTTAAAAACTGGAAATTAAATCCAATTTTTGTACCGCAGGTAGACTGCTTTACCAATAACCAATAACATAAGTCTCTTATTTGCTTGTTAAAAATAAACTTTGCGTCCAATAAAGGTGAAAATTTGCGGAAAATTTTTGAGCACGTTTCCTATTATCACAAAAAATCAAAACATATTTTATAATAGGAAGTCCCCGGGAAGCGTTTGTCCCATTGTCTGTATGACCGCGCTAATCTGGAGAACCACTGAACGGATTTGTATGCGGTTTTTACTGTTATGGTCTGCATTTTCTAGGTAGATTTTTATGCATTAATAATTTCCAAATCACATACAGGAGCTGAGCATTAACGGTATTAGTGAATCAAGTCGGGAAAAAATTTGCCGTTAATGCGCTTTCGTGGAAATGTCACTGCCTAATTCGTTAGAGATACAAAAAAATCGTGTTGGAAAGAATTGTGTAAAATTAAATGTTCTACAAAAAAAATGTACTAGCATATTCCTATATTTTAAGCATAACTTACAGCAACTATTTTTGTCTAATAAAACTCATCAAACGTATAACTGAGATATAATGGTTAACTTTCCAGCAATTTTGACCAATTCATTATTAAACTTTATCGAATTAAGCATCTCATTAACATTAAGCATTTACCGCTGATCAAATTAGTTCTGTACACCAAATCATTAATCAAATATCTTAGAAGATATGACGAGTTTATCAATATAAAACAAATCTGTACCGGGCGAAGCCGGGCTGGGTCGCTAGTATAGTAAGAATAAATCTGATACGTACGTAAAACGCGGGTAATAAAAAAAATTCTGGAATTTTTTCATCAAACCTCCTACACGCATATTAACGTATATATATATACAGTATTAAAAATATGCAAAATTACGACGAGGGATATTTTGTAAAAAATTAAAAATCTAATTTCCAGATAAAACAAGGTCCATGAACATTATGAACATGTCACGTGGTATGGTAATGCAAATTGAGGGGGAAATTAAATCCGTGCGGCCCGAAGACAGCAGATGTTACCGCGGGCCTATTTTTTCAGCCCTCCAGTTTTTGAATACATTACGAGTCGTATGTAAATCAGCAATTATTTTGCGGAAATCACTTTTCGACGACATTTCTCTTTTTGTGGTAGTTGAACCAATGTGACTATTTGTTCAACATATTTGTGCTTTTTTTATATTTCAATTTTAAATTCCATTTAAATGTAAAATTGTCCGCTGTCACAAAAATGCCATATGACAAGTCTTTTTTTAGTGTATAAATTTTGTGCTCAAATGCTCAAAATAAGCTGGATGGATTGAATTACTTGTAAAGATATTGCGATTCAGATTTGGATGAATAAAGAAAAATAAATATTTCAAATATTAAAAATTTGTAAACTTTTCGCTGTCTGGTGTAGACGATACTGGGTAATCACATTGGGAGTTCTGGGTTTGATTCTTGGTCAGGTCGCTATATTTTTATATGAATTTACCGAGCTTGGGTGTTTTTGTGAAGTATTTCGGTAGAGTAGGTAATTAGACCTTTTGCATCGATAAAAAATTAAAAACATTTCCCTTTTATATCACATTTATAATAATTTCGTTGTCTGTTCATCCGTCGTAACTTCTTGTAACATCACAAAGTTCGTAACTTCATTATAGTATTAAAAAAATCATCTTTTTTCAAAATTTTTTAAAAATAAATAATTACATATTCTTTCCGACGTGTGAAATTACCGTCATTTTTGACGGGTTAGAGCTAGTTTATATATAAAAGGAAAAAATTTCTAGAGATCGGTGCCCTGAAAGAAGGATATCAATTTCAATTTCACTGCCGATAAATCGGCGTTTATTAGACAGAATACATTTTGTTACTTGCTACGTATACACATAATTCGTTTAAATAAAGGAAAATAATCCGTGTGACATCGTGGCTAAGTAATCCGAGGACAGAAACAGCTTCTCTTATCTTGACGTGTATTGTGTGAGTATCGCGTGGTATGTGTGAGATGAATCAGTAGAGGTAGGATGCGTGGATACAGAGCGCAAATGATACTCACGGTTAACTTTGGTATTTATTGGTACAATGTACAGTTGCTAGGGCGGCCGGCGACAGAGTGGCTGTACCTATGGACAGCCGGGGTTGAGTTAGCTGCACCGAGCCCTGATTGATGTTATCCTGAAAATTCTAGATTCTATTCTAGAAGAGATTACATGCGGTTAGAGTTGCGACGGTTCTGGACCGCCACATTAGTATTTTTATGGAATAGGGATTATGAATCCTAGCATGCATACATGCAGAGGGTGCCAAAAAATACATACACACTTTAACTGTTTTGTCTCTGGATTTTTTGGGAGATGAATCGAATTAGTGATTCGTAGAATAATATGCAGCATGAAGTTATCACAGAATATTTTTAACTCACATATCTGCTAATTTCATTACGTGACAGGAAGAATCCCTAAGCAAAATAGCAGGGGTGCGGTCATCGTTCGAGGAGCTCATTTCAAAATTGCGCCTTAATTTGAATATTCTTGAAGTACAACAATAAAGTGTGTCTGACAATGTAAATATTTGTTTTAAGTTTGAAAGCTTAGGTAACGTGTATGATGGAAGATCCGGACGGTCTCCACGCCAAGCAACGTGAGTCTCTTCCACGCTCTTCTGGCGCAACATTGCTGGACTGTTATCTATGAGGAAACTCTAATTGGCACACTAGGGGACATATTTTATAGTAAGGGAGACCAGATATGCTGGCCTTTCGAAACAAAATAAATTTGAATAAGCAAGAGAATTGAATAAGGACCGCGACTTAAATACATCTCTTGATATCTTTACCAATAAAAAATATCACAACTTGAAAACAAGTTGAAATGTGTAAACATTTTTCTTGCTACCTCTGTATATACAGCATTAAGGTATATTACTTCAAAACAATTAAACGAGTTTCAATTATATCAAAAATCATTTATATAATATAACATTTTATGTCATAGATAATTTATTAATTCAGAAAAGTTTTGGGTCTACTTTAGGGATTTCTCTATTTTTCTATTTCCTCGCAGCCCATTTTTTATGACCCTTCATATCCCTTCTCCGTTACAAAATAATTCACCTTTTTGCGTTGTCTTGTAAAGGTTGATATATTTTATAAAGTGTGTATGCGGCATGACGCCTCTATAAGTACTATGTAGCAAGTAAAATAATGATACCGAATAAATATTGTTTGACTTTGTGGCTTAGTAAACGCAATATTCCCGACGGAAACAAAAATGGATTATTGATTTTTTTCTTCAATTTACTAATAATTTTATTGGAATGATATTGAATTCGATGGGGATACTTCAATTGTTATAACCAATTTATTCTGGAGACCCTAGGGAAGTTTAGCACATATCCAATTAACAGGGATAAATTTGTTTCAAGACTTATTATAGGTACTATTTATTTTGATTTTTTTTAGATTGATTGAGATTGATTTTAATACCTTTTGCGTCCATTACTTATTTATCCTGAATATAATTTTTCACAGGTAACTCCATCTTCAATAGTGTTCTAACACATCTATGAATATCACTGGTCAATATCTTAAGTCTCCCGTTTATCTTACTTTATATATTTTTGCGCGCTGAATATGAATTTATGATCACAATTTTTCAGAAAAAACGTCAATGAGTATTTGAGATATGGAAGATATTGACGATGTTTAGTTTTATTATTTTTGTAATACCCATTAAAAAAAAATTATTTTACATAAATGAAGAATTTTATATATTAATAAATTTTCGAATCAAATTTCAAAATATCTACCAAAAAATATTAGACCTGCATTTTATACAAATAATAATATAGGGAAACTCCTCATAAATTCTAAAGATAAAGATAATTTAAGAGTTTAAGAGCATTTGAGATGTCTGAATTACCATGGTTTTTCTGAATTTTCAAATCATTTATTAGAAAATGATCACGGTTTTGATAAAAATTTAGGATTTTCTATTTTACAAATAAATAATTTTGGTCTCTAATTGAATAATTTAAAATCATTAGAAATTAGTAAAGCATGTAAAAGTAAACAAAATATTATTAATAATCAATTAAATTTAACTAGTAGCCCAATCTAAAAAAAATCTAATAATTGCGAGTAATCAAGAACTTCAGCAATAATATTTTTTAAAAAGTTTTCAAATAATTTAGAAAAACAAAAAATAAAATACATTATTCATTTTGATATTTTGACATATATTTAACACCCTGACGATGGAAAGGTATTTCCGAAACATGTAGGTGTAATTTATCAAATAATATAAGTGGATTATTACAAATAATACGTCCAATTTTTTTTTTTGAAAAAGGAAGAAACCAAGAAAAAGCTAAAAGGAAGTTCCACTCCCTGCCCACCGGATGCACATGCACAATTTACGGTAGGATGTACTGTTCAAAAATAATACTCCTCAGCCAAGCTCAGTTACACGTTTGATAAAGCATTGCGATATCATCCTCGCAACGAGGAACCACCAAAAAAGAAAGGTCCTCAAAAAATTCTAAGTTTTCCTGGAATTTTCATGCATTGATGGGATAGCTGAGCAAAGAGTAGTAAAAATGAGTGTAAAACCCATATTCTTCCAAAATGATGGATAATGGATGGTAACATTCTGCAGTCGGAATCAAAATCAGCATTCTTAAATTAACAGAATAAAATTGTGTTAAATATCAAAATGTATTATATTAAGTATCAGTGTTTTATGTTAAGTATCAAAATATCAAAATTTGTTTTATGTTAAGTATCAATATTTATGTTAAGTATCAAAATATCAAAATGAGTTATTGAATAGTTTTGTAGAATATAAAATATATATTCTGTGTAGTAATTTTAATTTTTTATTTTTTAATTATTATAATACTTTATTAATTAATAATTTTTAATTAATAAACTAATTTTCTCCGATATTCTACCGTATATATATGATTTCTCTGGCCGACATTTCCGATACCATTGCAGGCTTCATTTAAGTATCAAAAGGTGACATCCAAATTTTAGCTAAAATGAGTTATTTAATAGTTTTTTAGAATATAACATTTATCTTCTGCGCAGTAGTAGTTTTCTGGGATATTTTGCCGTGTATATATGACCTCTCTGACTGACGTTTCGGATTCCATTGCAGGGTTCATCATCAGAGCTGACGTCAAATCAAATCATGAAATATCCTTACGATTTAAAAGCATTTTATCCTGATATATGCAATTGTATCCTGACGAAGGGGCCATGAGCTCTGAAACATGTTGATATTTTTCAAAACAAAAGTGGTGAAAAGAAAGTTAATTTTTATTAATTATATAAAAGCAATTTAAATTGTAAAAACGCATTTATTGTGGAAAAGTGACATATTTGGCTACCTATTTGACGATTATCTCAAAACTATGAAAATGCAGATGTCACATTTTGATACTTAATGTCACGTATGAAATACTGATATTATTCGATATTTTTTGAGATTATATCGATTAAATAAATACTTCTCAGTATAAGTAACTAATTGAATCTCTAGGTAAAGCTCTACTTTTCACTAAATTATACGCAACAGATGATTATTTTATAATTTATGTCCATGTTGTACCATCATTAGCCCAGCGTTCTCTTCCCTGTCTTCCTACCTCTTCTCTGTAAGTATCCTGCCAAGACGGCGTGACAGCTCGTAGCCCTTCACGTCAGGTACTTGCAGTCTAGGATCCTCTGCTGTTGCTGTTCACGAGAGCAAGACAGAGTAAGACAGGCGGTAAGAAAGGCTAATGGAAGACACATTTAAAATTAAATTGAAATATTCAAATAGCGGAGAACTATAACTAAGAACGTAGCACATTTTTTTATGAGTAGTTATTTTTTTGAGCAACGACAGTTGGTTTTTTGATAGCTCTAAAATACCAGTAAATATTAAATGCCGTAAAGTGGTAAAAATTAATCAAATTTGTTCATTTCTCTTTGTAAAAAAATGTCTTTTTTTCACGTGAGAGTCATTCAATCTCTACTGTGGATAAAACTCACTCATAATTTCTTATAAATTCAATGATATTTATGGATTTTGATTTATTTCACATCCTTAGAAAATAGTCTATAAGGCTGTATTTTATAAAGTGATAGCAGCGACGCGCAGTTTACTTCAAAATAAGCTGAAATAAGAAATAGGCTTAACCACAAAATAAATCGAATTAAAATATCTTTCGGTTCGAGTTATTTGGGGTATTCTGCCGTGTTATTATTTTTCTGGTCAACATTTCGGATACCATTATACGGTCCATCATCATTACTAATGTGATCCTGAATTCAGTAAGATACATAACACGGGGGAGCTGTGTATGATATCATTTGAGGATGGAGCGGATTTAGCGCTGTTTGAAAATAAACCTGTCTGGAGTTGTCCAATGTAGAAAATGGTCCCGTATAAAGATGTTTTTTATTCAATTTAACATCGATTCAGAAATCGCATAAGCTCAAGCACCCTTAAGCAGCTGGAAAAACATTTGAAAAATTTCTTTAGAAATTTTTGAAAATTACCTCCTGCCTACACTTGATAAAATATTTTTTACAGTTTCTGAGATGACTTTGTGGAATTCCATTAACACGTTAACACTGAAAATTTATTTCTTCGGAAATTTTGAAAAATACCCCTGTGCCTACACTTGATTAAATATTTTTTACAGTTTCTGACATTTTGGAGAATTCCATTAACACGTTGACTGCTTATGATTTTCCTCGACATCACGTCAGTGCTAAAAATGTGTCCAATATTTGAAATTCTTAAGATAATGGTAATGGACGTTTAGGGATGTGTGGGGGTGGTGAAAGTGAGAGCGCGGTCGGTTTCATCGATCGATTTATTATCCACAGTGTCACTGTATACAAAGCGAATAAGTGTGAACTCGGGTGCTACGTGCCAGCTAAGGAGATTTCAGAATGATGACTCGGCATACTTTTGTAGTTACTTTTACCGAAACAACAAACGGATGGTCCTTTCTTTCATTTTTGAGCTTTAGATACAATCTGGCAACCAAAGGGTCATCGTAGGGCTTATATGCATTATTGTAAGGAGAATAGTTTAATGGAAATTTATATTTGATTAGATCCGCGTAGGCGATGTAAACGAACCTATAAAAATGATATGAAGTTTTTGTTTCGATTCACATCCGTTTACAGGGGACACAATTCATTAATAATTTGAAACAATGGACTATTAAAAATAATGGTTCATAACTTCTCTCAAGTCGTTTCTTGATGAAGTTTATTATGGTTGATAACCTAAGTACCATCCAAATGCGAGTACTGCGACAGATAAAAAACACGGGAGCTGATGACTATGATGGTGATGGTAGAGAAGCGTAGAGGAGATCCGGACGTAGTGATTGCGCAGCTCGGCTGACAGTGGAAGATCGCCGGTTTTCGTATCGATAAGGTTGACTGCTTGTAGTGTGATTCGTTGTTGGCTCGGCGTTGTCATTTTGACTATTGTCAGTTACTCGGCGCGCGGTACAGAGCGAAGAGGTGACACACGGTGTAGAATCTGACGCGCAACGAGACGTTAGGTATTGGAGTACTGGAGACTATTGCTATTAAAAAGCCGCGCCATATATATTTCCGTGGAACTCTTCCTGACTGAGAAGTGACATACCCCAGTGCTTGTTCGACCGAGACAGAAAAGAAGATCATGCATTTATGAAGAAAGGAATATGTACAATCTAGCATATCCGATTTGTAAAAATGTTGTTTTTAATGAATGGTTTATCGGAATAAAAAATCCGTATGCTTCGTTGTAAATGTTTCATTTCTATTAAAGTACCTGATCTTTTTTTCTATCTTGAATAAACTTGCCTGGGGAATGTTGCATGTCAGTCACGGAGGAGGAGCTCCACAAAAATAGACATGACGCAGCATTTGTTTTTCAAGAATAATCTAATAAAATAATTGTTAAATATGTAAGTACCTATTTAATAATTTCCAGTTAAATAAAATAATAAATCATCTCATTGTAAAAAAATAATCAAATTCAACCAAATGTTTTATTTCCTTAATTATTTTATTTTTGTTATTTTTTGACTAAAATCAATGATACTAACCCTATCTAAAAGAAATGTATATTTTTTGCAAATATATCTAGATAAATCAATATCTTACGAAAAGTTTCCATGGCGGGTTAGGGCGGTATTAGGATAAGCTAAATCTGGGATAAAGATCTCTTTCTTCCCATCCCGGATATCGGAAGGAAGTCACATTCGAAGAGCGGAAGTCGTCCCTTTCCCTGCCAACTCCGCACAATGGGCCCGCCAGACCACCAGGCCACCAAACTCCTCAACAATGGGCAGAAACTTCTCAATTCATGCGTCAATACAAGGGCTGGCACGAGACTATATTTGTGCCCCAAGTTATGCTAGTACCAACACAGCCTTTGTCCATTGTGTTGATATCGACATAACATTGAACCTAGGAAAACTTTGAATAACATTACCAAGAAATTTTGGAATTCGCAGATAATGTAAATAAAATATAAAGAAAATATTTGTTGTAATACTAAACATTTTCGTATATACGCTAAAATAATTGAGAAATATATTTCACTATCTATACGTATATACACAATAGTATTTCTTGATTCTAGTATTCTTGATTCCATGTATTAAATTGTATATTAAAAAGTTTACAGGTTCTAAAACTTAAACCAGAAGAGTCGTATAATATATACACAGCAGAATATCACAGAAAACTGTATCCAGAAGAGCATGTAGACCAGTTTAGTCAAAAGTATAGTCAAAAGTATAGTCAAAAGAATGAATGATGAAGGGGTCGCTAAAATGATTCGATCATATTAGGGATCGTAGGAGTGAGGGGAGGGAAGTTAAAAATTTAAGGCAACAGAAAATCAAACTAAACAATTATTTCAGGTATTGGAATCGATAATGTACGCGAGAAGATGTATGAATGAGAACGAGGCCGAAGTGACATGCTTGAACATTAAATGTGATGTTCTACCGAGGCAAAACTAGCGATACATAATGGAGGTCTGGTACCGACACTGATGTATGGAAGTGAAGCCTGGAGCTAGCAGAAGAGAAACGAAAGTAGACTAAATGCAGTGGAGATGAGATCCCTTAGACGCATGTGTAGCAAATCAATTTATGATATTGTAAATAATGAAGATATAAGGAATGAATGTAAAGCTGATCTTAGCATAATTCATAGAAATAAAGAAGGGTCGCTCAGATGGTTTTGGCATGCTGAGCGAATGAATGACGAAAGAATGGTTAGAAGGATATATAATGCAAATATTGATGGCGCCAGAAAGAGAGGGCGATCGCGGAAGACGTGGCATGACCAGATTAACCAGATACTGGATATATGGTCCCGTTAGAAGCCTTAACAACCGTTGAGCTTGCATGCGTATGAATGTGAATGAGGCGAGAGTTATATGTCAGGACAGAAGAGTGTGGCACTCTAACCTCTCTGCTTACCCCTACGGCTAACCGGCGTCATGGTATATAAGTACGTTATATCCTCAATGCCTTAACAAACGGCACGAAGATGAGTTACATGTAAAAAATCATTTAATCAAAAAAAGTGAATAAATGATTTAAGAAGTGATTTTTTTAACAAAAGGAATACTAATATAACACGAAGCACCAAGTGTAAAATTGAATAGTACCTAACTATTTATTTTTCGATATCTCGGTTTATGGGAATAATTTCGTGAATGCGACGGAAACGTATAACAGGAAGCAGGAAAAAACTGCTTACAAAATTTTAGACAAATGCAGAATACATGCGTGTAAACGCGAGGAAAATTAAAAACTGGAGAAGTACATAATATTTCAGTTTCATACATAATATTTCGCTTTATGACTCAGCTTATTTTAAATTTAATTTTATTATAAGACCTGCGGTTTTAAAATGAAAAAAAAATAATTAAACAGGATATCGCCCCTTCGATTCAGCGCCCTGGACTGTTTCGCATCGCTCCGGATGCGGCTCTGATCAAACATCCGATAAGCCATGAATATGGCGCAAATTACGTCCCCTGGATGGGCCTTTTGTCATATTCAAATATAACTCATCCATTCCAATTGCCAAATGACCAGCGCTTGACAACTTAGTTCCTAAATCTTGTGAGCTTAGAAAATTGTTTTATACTTAGTTATTACTAGAACTAGAATTTCTATGAAAAAAATCAAATATAAATATTTATCCATCACTAAAATAACTTATATAAAATATTTAAAATTCATTCAGTGTGAGTCAAATTAAATGTCAAAAATCTTACAAAAATAATATTTAAAAAAAAATTAAGTTTTTTAATCATTTTGCTTGACTTGTATAAAAGCTAATAAATTTTTAATATTCCATATAAGTTACTGGGATAGTCTAACGTTATACAAAAAACAGGTCAGAAATATTGAATAAAAAACTTCAACTTTGATAGTGCTTATCTCAGTAGGTAACTATCGACATTTCACCCAAATATTCTGTATAAAATATTTTCTATTCAAAATTTAATGAGGAAGACTATGAGACACTCTGTATAGATATTAATATTCATTTGTATCATATTATTCTGTCAAATAAATATTTAATTTTGCTTTTATCCAATCGTCTTTGTAAAAGTAAAAAAATATTCTCGTACATGTAAGTACAGAGGAGAATCGTTTCCGACTGTTCTTGAAAGGCTACACATTTAAAATAATACTTTTATCTAAAAATTTTAATATCTCAATTATTTGTAAAAGTATAGCATTATTTAAATTAAAAATATTAGTCTGCTGAGTGAGTTTACATTATGTAAGTTTATTTTTAAAACTTTTTTTAAATTTAATTTATATTAAATATAATTGCTATCAACAAGTTGTTAATGATCTTGAGAATGTGATATTTTTTCAGAATATTTTTAAAAATGTTGAAAATTTTCAGGAATACAATACAGAATTTTATCCCCATCATTTATATTGTTGTAAAATCTCCAATAAACAAAATGTAGATATCTCATTACCACCGGTGACATCTGTAATGGTTTATGAGAATGACAAATTTCGACCGCAGGGGGTGGTAGTGAAAACCCTACTCACATATGAAACAAGGTGCAAATCAAACCAAATTAAATATAGGATAAAAATTGATAGATGTGGCAGTAAATCATGGGTGGAATTGGTGAACGTTACATTATGTAAAGTGATCGCTTAAGGTGATTGATTAACTTTTCCATATAAAAAATTGCTCCGTCCTTATGAGACATCCATAATATATATTGAATAATAATACAATTTCCCTAAGAATTGTCTTTTGTACTGTTTTAGCAATTTCAAAACATGCATGATCGCAACAAGTATCTTCCAAAACTTGAATCACAAAAAAGAAAACAAGAGTCATACAAAATTGTCTTTGTTGAACCAAACTACAAATTAATAAATTCATGTTAGGATCAAAAAATAAGATAATTCAATCCATTTCAATTTACAAAAAGATGATGATAAAACTTCTTTTTGGTTTTCTCGACTTCAATTGCTTTTGCTTGAAGACTGCAAAGTTTTCCAGAAAACATATCAAACACCAAAACAGAGCTCTTTAAATAACTAATTAAAACAAAAGATCAATTGTGAAAAAAACTGTGGACAGTTGTCTTTCTCAACTGCTTATGAAAGATTACTGCGCGTTACATAGATTTATCCGTTCATCTTTCTAAAACATTAAATATACGCAACAAAAATTAAAACATCTTCACATTTTTTCATTAAATTGTTAAAAAAATATACAAACTGCAATCAGAGTGGTAACCACCTATTGATATATACTGTAATATACGAGTATACCCAGAAATATAATGTTTGAAATTAAATAGTTTATAAGTTTTCGGAAAAGAGCGTTCGGTCGTAATGTTGACATTTATTTCTCCCGGAGTTAACCTCCGGGAGACAGTGAAAGTGTACAGGCACAGTATAGTAAAGCATACAGTATTATATCTTCATACAAACAGCCGAAACGACACCCTTCGAAATCTCGGTATACTTCGAACTGCTCAGTCGCCGCAGGGCTGCAGTAACGTGCGGACGCAAGCAGTGTGAGACATTCCCACGCATACATTTAGGTCAATTTATGGCACCCCAAACCATAAAGAGTCAGTCAATGAGCAGCCCTGGTGCGTTTTTAACCAAGTTTAAGTACCAAGCGGCCGTAGGTATTTATTTCAAGGACACTGCCGAGATAACATACTGTATGTATTTATTATACTGTGGTACAGGTAAGGAAGCAGCACTAGACTACCTAACTGATTGACTCTTGATTATGTAAGTGGGTCGAGTGAGTAATGCACTGTCGTTGGGCCCCATCTACCTAGCCCGCTGACTCTTTGTTCGTTCCACCTTCCAGTCGGGAACCATATCGCTAACAATGGACTTTGAATGTTCCTTTCACGACTGGAGGTACTTAGGTCAGCTGGACTGCTGAAGGTATGCGGACATTACTCCCATACAAATAATAGGACAGTTATTGGGTACCCACCACTTTCCCAGGACCGTTTTATGGGCTTATGCTGACATATAGGCCCTACTTATACGCCGCCTGGTTGACATTTTTTTCTCTAATAGCTATCTCCGTGCTGAGCCGTGACAATGACTATTAGGGTTGTGCAGTGTTCTCTGGGTTGGAAGTACTAAGGTCAACAAATCCGAACAATGGAAACAGTTAACTACTGACGCTATGCGGACATTGCCCCCCACGTTTTCGTATTAGAATTCTGTGCAGTAAAATTATACTCGATAATCTAATAAAAGTTCACATTGTAAACTACTGTTTAGTAATTTACCTAGATATTTGCTCACTCTATATCAAATTCTTTTTAAGCTTTTATAATTAAGATGCTCTCTCTGAAAATAGAAGATAGGTTCCACGGGTTAGTTAACACAAAAAAATTCTCGCCAAGTATAGTTAAATATAGGTTTTTATTAATAAAGCAATACTAATAATAAATGTGAAGTAATCTGGGGTCCACATTGGTATCCAAATCCTTGCAGCGATTTATGTTATAACCAGCATTATGGTATTTATAAAATAAATATATTATTTCCAGAAACTCTAATAAATGAAGCCATTTCATTCGAAGTAGACTTTGTGAACGAATATTTGGGGTTAATTAATTAATGCCGGAACAATGAACGGCGTGGGTTTATTGGTTTGGTCGGCATTAAATAAAAAAATATTCCTCTTTGTGTGGGGTGGCTTAGACCACTTGCAAAAGTCTATAATTCACAGTTCATTGCCGGCTGTCCACCCTACGGCACTGTATTATTTTCAGCTTTGTACACTAAGCCGTACCCTTCGGATAAACCATATTCATATTTAAATTGTTCTTAGATTAATCCGTAATAGTGTGTTATTTTTTAATGTAGAAATATGACCAGTGCGGTGTAATATTTTTTTTCATGTGAAAAATATTTTTAAAAATTCAATCATGCACAGTGGAATTAAATTGTATTGTAAACTACCGAAGATATTGGGGATGAATAAAATTTAACAACATTTAAGAGGAAGCCAAAGAAATATGTGATGCTTACATTTGAATGAAATTTATATTTATTACAAGGAATTTATTTTCATTTCGTGTATCATTTTTTGTATTACCTACTAAAAGGCTATTTAAAAAAGTATTTGAAAAATCGTTCATTAGTAGATTGGTAGTAAAAAAGAGAATTTAGTTAAATTTCAGGTGATCTTCTGAACTTTCACATCTCAATATATGTATTTGACGGCTTGCACATTTGTACATATGAATGAACAAACCAAATCGCCACGGTATAATAGACAAATAGACGGTGACGTGTTGGCAAACGATTGTCTGGTAAATATGGTAGTTAAACAGTTGAAAACTTTTTAAAACATGTTTACATGTTTTAGAAGCATTTTATGTCAAAAAATCATTTCAAATTTAAAATCTTCGCTCTGGCTATAAAATCATTAACAAATTAATGAGTTTACGCCAATTTCGGCAATTGCATAATGGCGGTTTTACTTCTATACCACTCATTTACGGTTTATCCAATATATTGAAAATTATATCAATGTGCATCCTGTCCATTTTTGTGGCAAACTATTTGTGATTTAATTGTTGGTCATTTAAGCATTTTATTGGATGTTTGAATTATCACTTTGATCATAAAAACCAAATTTATTAATTAATTAGAAAAAACATACCGAAAAATCAAATCAACGAAAAAGTATTTGGCTGCTACCGAGATTCGAACGACAGATCTCCTCCTATCCGGGGCAGGCGCATTAACCAATTACGCTATAGCGGCCTCGTACATTTCCGTCAATATATCGACCTTATTGTATAATTAATAAAATTAATTTAGTTTTCACCACTTTTTTATATTAAAAATATCAACATGTTTCAAGACCTATGGCCCCTTCTTGAAACATGTTGATATTTTCAATATAAAAAAGTGGTAAAAACTAAGTTAATTTTATTAATTATATTAATAATGTCATCAAAAAATTATTTTGGTATTTTTGAAGAATCTCTTATTATAAATTGATTACTACATATTATCCAATATTAGTAATCCACTTTTTGGTAATGCGAAGTGTGTTCTATCTTAACTACGAATATCACCACCTGTAGCTAAAAAAATTCTCATTCCCATAAACCAGTAAAGATGTCACCGTTGACTTTGAGATATCAATATTTTTGATATCTCAAAGTCAACGTCAAACAATTTATTTTTAGAGTTTCCTTTATAAATTCTTCCGAACTATTAGAATACGCCTGAAAATTATTTCAATTTTTTTTATTCACTTTTCTTTCTTATTTTCCCTAGCATTACACTGACGGTCCTTTATTATATCTTTTTAATATTTTGACTTATCCTGAAACGGCCACATTGTATTTTTTGTAATCTATTCTGTCAAGTTGGTGCTTGTGTTGATTTGCATAATTTTTTTATCAATTTCTTGACGTCTTCCTTGCAATCTCACTTGATTAATTTTTGCTTACTGAGTCGGAAAATTATTTCTACAAAATGTGATAAATAACGTTAAGAGATGAAATAAGTCTGTGTGTACACAATGTTTAATATAATAAAAACTATTTTTGTTGCAAATAAGTGTCGATAAAAATACTCACAGCCAAATAAGTACAAAATATTTGAAGGAGGAAATTGTCCCGGATTGACCAAATCCGTCTGTTTTCTAAGGATTGGTCACCTTTTTGCGGATTATTTTTCCGTAATACTCTTCAATAAGACATTTATGATATTATTTTATTTGAGCCGTCAACATAAATTGACTTTCGTTTGTGGGCTAATTGCGTACACAATAAATTTTTGAAAAATATGTATTTATTTTTAACGTTATTTTATTTGTATACATATTTCAGAATTGTATTTAAAGCTTTATTGTTAGGTTATGAGTAGCTGATTACAATCACTTACTTGGCACTCACTTAGGCAAACATTTTTTTACGGAGACGCTTGTTTAAAAAGCATAATCGCGTATAGATTTTAAATGATTTATAAATTAATACTAAGATCACTCCAGACTTGGAACAAATAACTGTACTTTTTTCGTTAGCTATTAATTTTTAAGTCTTATAAAACAATTATTATTTATTTGGCTATTATTCGGCATTAACATTATTAATTATTTCAAAAAAATACCGTTTCCATGATCTTTAAAATGGAAAGAAAATATTAACTACATATTATATTATTTCTACTCTAATATGGTTATAATATAAGAGTAGCTTGTTGGTCTTGTGGTTAGGACACTCGCCTCGTGATCCAAAGGTCGCGGATTCGAATCTCACTCAAGACTAGCAAGTTAGTCCTATTTTCATAACACAAGCGTTTAGCTTAGTGTTGGAAATAGTAAGAATATTAATGTGACACGTATTCCGTGTTCGCATCTCTATTTAAAAAAATATATATATATTTATATATATATATAAATATATTATATTGTAGTAACATTGTTATTGCGTTATCATAACATAAATGTTTAATATAATTTAACTCAAGTAGAGATTTCTGTCCATTTAAATGATCACAGAATCGGTATTTTTTCTTTCATATTGTTGTTCAACTTATCACTGAGATGTTTTATTTCCCTAATAAAATAGCACACTTTAAGTCAATTAGTAAATCAATAACTACGTGGTACAGTTTATAATAACGTTAGGTGAGTAGTTATATAGTAAGACACACGACGTGGCGCCTATGGCGGTCCTGCTGTCCCGCACGCACACTACTTTGACTCTGGATGTGGGTCATGAAGAGGTTACCATTCCTTGTATTCATGCTCGATTAGAGTTTATTGATTTGCTTTATTTTAGGAAGTGTTCTTAGTATTTTAGATACAACAATGGCGAAGCTTTTTTGAGCGATGTCGTCCTCAACCAGGGAATTGTTAATTTTCTTAGGCATTTTGTTATTTTCATAGCAATCCTAGGAGTAAATATTATTATTGAATAGATAATTTAGGAGATTTCTTTTAAACATCTGGGCAATTTCCAGTACCCCGGTTCTTTGGAGCTTGTTCGCGTCAGCATATGAAAAACAAGAAATATTTTTTTGCTATATTATTTTTTTATTGAAAGAAAATATATACATGTTACAGTATAATTATATGTTACATTATTTTTATGCTTATTTAACTGTCTCCAGGAAAGATAAACTTGTGTTTGAGGACAGGAGTAGGTACATGTTCCATAATATCTATTGATGATGTATGTAAGAAAAGAAAAAAAATTTAAAGTGAATAGAAGGTAAACAATATAATATACGGAATAAATGTGTAACAAAACATGAAGGTATATAAGTTTATTTTCTATTTAAATATATATTAAGGGAATTATAAAGATAATAAAATAAATATACGTGAAATTTATATTTTTTTTATAAAAAATTCTCTTTTTCATATAAAACTGTAGGAAAGTTTAAATAAAATTATCTATATATTTTATATTTTTATCTTGTTAGAGCTATTTACGTCGTATTTCGGGTTTATCTCTCGGCCTTGGTATAAAGTTACTTAATATTGGCGTTTCATCTTTGTATTTTTTTCCAAAGGGAGTCCGAAAACTTCTAAAGTGGGACAGGATCATAGAAAACAAAAAAAATACGCGTATTCTGGAGATGAAGATACTCCTCGTAAGAGATCAAACTTTTAGGCCGCTTGTACAGTTTTAACCTATGTAAGTCCCTGTTAGTCGTTAGTCGACTATCACGGCGAATCTTTATTGCTTTCTCTTTCTTATTATGCAATATGCAATAGTTGCCGACAGGACGTTAATATAGGTGACTGTGTCACATGGGTAAGTGACCATTTTTGATAGGTATATATTTATAGTCAGAAAGCGGGTAGAGGAAAATTGAGCCACTCTAAAATAAATACTACTTAGGGAATATTCCAATATCGTATGTTAAACAATATGATATTTTATGGTTGCATATTCTGAAATAGGTTCCTAGCAGTGACCGCCAGGGCCATAATTCACTGCACCAGCCGCACAATAATGGTGATCTCCATACCAGGACACTAGGACTTTAACTATTCGGACTGAAATATTTCACGAATTGGAGCGGTTCTTCAAATTTTGGTCACTTTCGTCCGTGGCGTGCATAAGGTATAGATTCAGGTCGTGCTACTAATGTCAAAAGTTGTAAAAAGTCAACGGGATCTGTACGCATGTCAAGAACCTACACTTTTTCAGGAAAACATTTCGTAAAAAATATGGCTGTTTGAGGTATTTTCGGTCTTAAAAATATTATTATAACAATTATAATGCCAACTACTTACTATGTTTCTACAATTAATCCGCTTTATTTTAGAATGGTAAAAGTAGGTATATTGTTTTGTGTTTAATATTGTATATTGTATGTATGTGAATAATGTCGTTTAAAACGATAAGCTCGGAAGTTCACAGAATGTTATCAAAAAAATTTAATTTTTAAAATGTAAGCTAGATATGTATATCTAAACATTTATCAATATTGAAAACGTAGTACTTTTTTTTTCAAATAACTTGTACGAATTTGATTGGAACGTTGTGTCAAAATTGAAAATCAATAAATAATTTAAGAACTTTAGGAGATTTTAGATTTTGGGCAATCAAACATTTATATTTTTATTTATTTTAATAAATAGAAGGTAAATGAAAACAAAGTTTGTAAGCATACAAAAACATTATCGTATTTAAATGCAGCGTTGTGCCAAAATTTTAAAGCAATCGGTGAAGAACTTTCAGAGGTTAGCGATACGTGTAAAAATATGTCTGAATGGATTTCGTGTACGTGAATTGGTTAAGTTAGGTTGGACGAGGTTACATTGATGACTTCCCTTTTAGAAGTAAAACGTCTTTCGGTAAGTAAGAATAAATTTTTACCTACCGTAAGACACTATCACACGAGTTTGCATTACCTTTTTCAATATGGAAAATATACACCATAATATAACCTTTGCGTAAAGTTTATTTTCCGTATCACCCATCCCGTCTTTGGGCACGAGAGATAACCAGGAATGTCAAAGAAAAAGTTAATTTTTCTGTGTTTAACTTAAAGGTTTACTTAAAGAATAATTCAATAAAAATAAATTATAAAGAAATTTCACTCCACTAATGCATGAACGGTACATACTCGTTTGTTTGGTAACAATCGACAAACCCGAATGTTTTCTACCATAAGTCCTCAATTATCCTTCGGACTTCATACAAAATTACTTCAAACTTCTTAAGCAGTCATTAAGAACTTATAATAGCATTATTATTACAAAAAATAAAATTATTTGATTCGATAAATTTTAAAGGAATATATTAAATAACAATGATATTTTTGAAAAATAAAATTTTATAATGCAATCATTTTTATAAGCTGATGTGATGTTTAATAGAAATAACTATTCTGAATTTTCTTACCTTATTTGAAAAAAAAAATATTTCTTTTGACAACAACAGGGGTTTAGAAATTTAACATACAAGTAACATAGGATTACAGTAAGATAAATTAGAAATTTTGGAAATTAGAGAAAGCATCATATTTAAATAACCATTTTTTTATTACAAATAGTTAATTCTTAATTTGTTTTCAAATTATTTATTCAATTTCCGTGTATTGTTTTTGTTAATTCTATAGGTACTTTCAATTTTAAATTTTATAGCTAGACCGCATTCAAAAGAATGCGCGCAAAAAATGTGTGTTGTTACGATGCAAAAAATGAACACAAAAGAAGTTTTTCTAGTAAGTAGGTAACCTATTTGAAACTAAAAAATATATATTTATTTGGAATATCGTGTTGAGGCTTATAATACCGGCTTGTCAGGCAACTTTCCCCCGCTTTCTTCTTACCGGACAAAGCTAGGGAATGGTCTTTTGATTGTTGTCGACCTATAGTAGATAAAGGTACATTGTATCCCTATGAAGGGATTATTGGCCTCGAAACATGTTGATTCAGTAAAAAGTGATTTTATATAAATTTTTTTCTTTTTATTAATATATGTTATTTTGATCGCGAGAAATATTTTTTGAACCAATCCAATAATAATAATATAATAATTAATACAAATCGTGCCTTTAGCTGTCAAGAAAATCGCATTAAATTTCCTTACCGTTTCGTGTATAAATAACCAAATTGTAAATTGTTTCTCTATTATCGTTGAGGCTGTGTCTGAAAGGTTTTCCTGGCTAATATTTTGTTAACAAGTTGTTGTGCTCGGTCCGCCACGTCATCCATCAATATCCAATTCGCCCCCGTCAGTCAATTGACGGCCATTGTTCGCGCTAAGGGTTTATAGAACAAATATGTTTAATATCTATTATCATACCTTAGAATCGTTGCCAATAGCCGTGTATACTTTTATTAAAATACAAAATGTATCAAATTTTAATATTTGTGCAAGTGGCATTAATTTTGGGTATTTTACCTTTTTGCCACGATCTTTTATGATTCGAGAAACTTTCTTCGAAATTTCGAATAAACATATTTTTTTGGGCACATTTTGAATATTCCTGATTTATTTTAATTGTAATAAAAAACGTGTTATGGTATCCCAGTGTACTGTTTTACTTATTTTTTTTATAAATATGGTATTAGTATTCAATATTAAACATGCTTTAAAAAGGAAAAATTGTGAGATTGACAAAATTCACCCAGCTTAAGTTCAAAACCAATTTTTGAAATTTATTAAAATCTTTGAGTATACCAATTTTGATTACCTATTCTTGTGCCTTTTTTTCTTGTTAGTCATATGTTTTACACAACCTCTATATACATCTCTAAATATACACGAACACTGGGGGTACCATGGGTAGAATATATTTCTTTCTCACACTCCACATTGGTGACCATCACTATCTAAATGAATTCTGCTAAAATATATTCGGTTATTTTATGTGTCCCTCGTTTTATATGTACTTGTTTTGGACGTTTACGCCTGGTAACGACACCAGCGCCGAACAAACTATATTGAATAAAAAGCTGGCTAAGGAAGAGGCGAGCTGTGATGCCATTCCGTTCACTCGTATCCACTAGATCGCACGCACTTGTGGGTTTCAATCTTTCTTTCGCTCGCGCCTATCTAACTTGTAACAATAGTAATTTGCTAAATATCGTAATAATATAATTTGTGAAATTAAAATTTCGTGCCACTGTAAGTACGAAAAGTAATTATTTACTTTTATTTAACCGCAAACGTTTTCCACGGATCCATAAGGAGGGTTAACTTTCAATAGATAATTAAAGCCTAAAGCAGTATACCACAGACTATACCGCCTCCGGTAAATATTTTGAACCTACATAATATATGTGTTTATCTAATTTTTGTCAGATTTAGTTTAGCACACAAAACCCGATTGATTTTATTTATTTATTTATTTATATACATACAGTGCATAGAATCATTTAAAAAACTGAGAAAAGTTTAAACAGTATTATATAAAGTATTACATACAAAAAAGCAATCAAAGTAACAATCACAAATGCAGAACACATTTTTTAAATAACTCCGCAAAGTTTAAAGAGAGCACTTAAATAAAAAATAAATAATTAAAAGAATATGACACTTCATGATACTTATTTATTAACTTACTTACGAGAAAAACAAAGTACAAATAAAATCAGATTACACATGAATATTAAATAATGTAGAGACCAAGTTTACATAGAATAAACATGTTTTGTATTAACATATAACAACAATTATTTAAGTTATATAAAAAAATGGAAGGTTTACGTTAAGAACAAACCATGAGAGTCAAAGAGTTAAAAGTAAAAGGGAAATCAAGAATAGTGAGGAAAGGACAGATCTACTTAGTAAAAAGGGGAAGAGGTAAGAAGAGTAAAAGAAATATGGCACAAAGATATCTGGTCAATACATCGGCGTATACATATACGAGGTCTGTACAAAAGAAAGAATACGAATTAAAAAAAAAGAAGAATGGTTTATGACTGAGGTGAATATCCAAGAGTTTTAAATTGAAAAATTTAAATTAAAAGCAAGAATAATTTAAAAATCAAAAACCTGTAAGTAGAACATTAGCAAAGGTTACTATAAAACTATCACTGTTTCAGAATCAACGTTAGAATAATGGAAAAGGGGAATTATTTTTAAATTTGCTTTAGGGCGGCACCTTACTGAGGAACGTCACTGTAGCCATTATTCTCCGCATTCCTCCGTAGTAATATAATAAAGCGCCCAACTATCATCCCCTAAAATAGATTTATACGCGTAATTAAATAAATTGACTCCCAATACGATCAACGAAGCAAATTAATCCCCTGATAAATCCACCAACAAGTTTCACGCAACAGAAATAAACAATAGGGATTTACGAGTTGATAAACCAGGGCTTACGAGGGTAGCAACTCGGCCCTAACTATCTTGGAATCCGTCCCAAACTGCTTAGGGAAACATATTTGGCAAGACACGGCCCACTGGACCAACATCCATCACTCGGTCCCACGTGTCATCGGGATTGCCTTCCACGTGTCTACTTGACCGCTCCCCTGATTTAGGTACCTCCCAGGGCGGTGTATTTATCAGATGTGCGGCTTCCAAACGATACTTTCAGATAATAAAGGGGCTGATATTATTTAACAAACTTTTCTAATTCTAACCCAAAATTATTTTAATCATTTCGATGATCACACACAAAGATACGAATAATATTACACTGGCTCAATTAATTCTCTCCCTTTTTGTTCATGAGCTTAAGGGGTTACAATACCCTTGGAGAGAAAAATTTTGCTAGATGTTGGGTCATTTTTTACAAACAGGATGATTTTTTTTTATTAGAACTTATTAAGGGACTAAAAAATTTTGAAAAAAATATCCCTGTTATTTTCATGATCTTGTTTATCTCTCTCGATCAAATGTTTATCGGAGGAAGATGGATGTCAGTCACGGACGAAGAGCTCCAAGAAAATAGATGTACGAGGCGATTTTGTTTTTATTTAAAAAAAAATACAGTAGAATAAGAGTTGTATATATACCTTTATAAGAACCTACCAATAAAAAAATCTTTGCAAAGAATTACCCAATTTCTAATTGGGAAGTATTCAGTTATTTGAAGAGAACAACAAGCAACAAAGTCCTTGCTGAATTCAATACCAATAGGGCGCAAGAACTTAGGAAGATCAAAATTACGATAAAGCGACAATGTCCTCGTAGACGTACCTGCCTTGTAGATTTAAAACTGGAGAGTTGGCACAAGATCAATATGAGTGGTGGAAGACTCTTGAGGAGTTGTTTTGCGGAGGCCAATTCTCACCAGGAGCCAGTAGAGCCAAGAGTGATGATGATGATTCACATTCATTGTTACAAAAGTGCACCATTAATAATTTGAAGTGGCAATATTTTCTGGATAAAGCAGTATTGTTTGTTATGATAATATTGCTAAGTTAAGTTGAACAATAAGATCAACAGTACTGCAATCATAGTTGATGCATTGTCAGTGGCCTTCTGCAATTTCTTCAGACGGCGTATGTATTAAGAGCTCGCATACAAAGGTCGGTTGAGTCTCCCATCTCGAGCGGACCTCCACTGCATACTCACAGACTTTCTTTGTTATTTTTAATTCTATAAGTATACCAAGGCCAATACCAAAATGTACGAAAACGAATAGCAAGCTGAATTGATAAGCGAATCATCTGATCCAATCTTGTTCACCCAATCTCACACACAACAACCTCCTTTCCATAGCTTCCTGTCTCTAGAGATTTACTTTCAATTTTGCCCAAAAATATACCATGAGTTACCACCATGTTGCTTTTCGGCTATAAAAAATATTCACCAGTGTTACTAGCAAATTTCTTCACCTAATGACATCTTTTCACCCTATGTCACCATTCTTTGTACAGTGAACAAAACGGTATTTCTTCACAATGAATTTTTTTTCAAATTTAGTTTGAGAATCGCTGCATGCGAGGAGTAACTGCTTACTGCGTTGTGAAACCATTTTTCAAATAAGCTTTCCGGGATTATTTTCACTTTACAAGTACTTCGGGAGAGTGCTTCGGGACGTATTGAAAAGAAGAATAAAGGATCGGTAGGTACAGCTTTTGTATTGGATCTTAAGGGCACGCGCACGGATATGGCAATAATTCAACAACTTTGATACGACGTCCGGGTCTACGGGAAAAAAGTATCTTCAGAACAAAAAGCGGTAAAAACATATTTTCCGTTTTATCTTTTCTTCCCCATCGGGTTTATTTTACTTTCGCTAAAATATTACCTACGCAAGATACTATACGGTCGAGGATAAAATATTAAAATACTAACCGTAAACCTGTTAAAAATCACGGGACATAATAATTGCAGGAATATGAAGCTGAAAATTCATGAATAGAAAACTATTTGATTTTTTTTTTTGACGTTATTCGCTTTAACCTAAAACAATTTTTAGATTCACTTATTAACTCATTGTATCGACTAAAAACCTTTATTATTTTATAATATATTTACGGTGGCAACTCTTTAATGACATTTTTGGTGTTCGTTGCTGATCATCATCAAAGTTGTTGTTCCAGTTCCAGCAATCGTGTAAAAGTACCGTCGTTTTTGACGAGTTATGAAAATGTTTTGTGTTAAAATATTTTGTATAGCTTTGTACGAATAAATTAACTAAGTTATCTTTTTGCACAAATTATAGATATACCTATCTATGTAAGTTAGTTTTACAAGTTGTGTTTCATATTTTTACTTATTTAGGGGTGTTAGAGGTGAAATTTAATTAAATTATGCAACGAAATGCGCGCGCATCACGTACCTAAGGGAATATTTGAGATTTCTGAAATGAAATGAAACATGTTTCATACCATTCCTGCATAGATTAAATTTGTATGAAAAAATAAGTTACATATCTCAGACATATGTATTTTACTACTTCAGTATAGAATATATGTTTTAAAGAAAAACATTGGTTAACTCAATGTCGAAGTACCTTGTCGAATTATTGAGCCCCCGACCCTACTAAGACAAGGGAATAAAGATGATGATGACTTTTGTAAATTGCGAGTTTACAAAATTATTTTTTTAATTTTTTTTATTATTATTTATTATATTCATATCGTAGTATATAATTTCATGAATTCAATAATACATTAATAAAATAAAAACTTTTTACTTGACAATAAACGATAAGACGCTCGTGTTTATGCGGGGTTCATTAAGAAAATTTCATGTATGTTGAAAATGTAATAATAAGGGTTAAATATGAATTGAATTAAAAAACACTGTTTTTTTTTCCACTATATATTTAATTAAATGTTAGAACGTTTTCGAGATACTCTCATTATCAATAACATATTATTTTTCACTCTCATTGTCAATAAAATATGTCGAAAATATGTTATTAATAAAGAGAGTCATCTCGAAAACGTTCTAACATTTAAATAAATTATAGGTGTAGTGGAAAAAAAACCGTTTATTAAAAATAAATTTCCACAATGTTTCACAAAAAAACTTTAAACATTTAATAATAATAAAGTAAGGAATTTAAGGTTTTTTTCAATTTTATTTTTTTAGTACATTTTTAATAGTCTTTTTTTTTAATTTTTCGGGTTATGAATTAAAAGTTTTAATTCCTTGTTTTATTTTCGGGCTTTTTAAATTTAGAAATGATATTGTAGATCTGGTAGTTACAGGATCCATTATATGGTTTTCTTTTAAGATTTGTAGTAATGATATTCTATCAAAAATTTCCACAACAGTACGCACACAAAATTCTGGGAATAATCGATTCATAGGGTATGTTCTGTTTTTTTTTTATATAATTTTAATTACGCTCTTTTGTGCTATTAAGAGTATGTTTAATGATGTTTCTATGATCCTGCCCACCAAATGGTACCATATTGTAGTGTATTGATTATTTAAAATTTATTGATTAAAATTGTTCGATACACGAATAAGTCTGTCTCCTTTTACAGTCTTCTATTAAAAGAAACAATGAACATTGTTTACATTAGAATATTTTAGAATAGCAATGTAATACAAATATTTATAATATGAAAAATAACAGTTTATTTTTGTACTCATTTGTGCTTGCTTTAATAAAATGCATAAATAAACACATAGTGTAAATGAAGCTTAATATAATAAATTCAAATTCCCATAGAAAAAATGGGACACTGTTTATGTGTATGCGTTAGAATATATTAACGATATACGAATATTTTTCATAGCTGTATTATATTTTATTGACGCATAATAAAACGTTTGAAATTTGACAGGTTCATTATTCGGTACATTTAACATTAGGGAGTGTTCCCTAGATTTAAACGGGACTGGTTTTATTATAAAAATTGGAAATTCACATTATATTTTGTGCAATTTTATTCTGGTTTAAAAATTTTCTATCCTCTATAAGTAAATTATTCAAATAATAATTAAAAACATTTTTTTTCTTATCGTAATTAACCGTTCAGTATTTATGTCTATACCACTTTTCTTTTCAGGCAATTAATTAATGCCATTTAATTCAAATAAATTAATAAAATTTAAAAAATAATGAGAAAGGCGCTTGCTATGTTTAATGTTGGTGTAGTGTAGTGATGATCATAAAAGTGATGTGTAAGAAAGAATTCCTAATCCTCCCACGGGATCTTTCGGTATTTACGTAAGTGTCGCGATGTATATAAAGGTGTTGTTTTGCATGTATATATTATATATATATTATATATATAGAGGTGTAGTGTAACGTGTGGCAAGTCAAGTAAAAGGGGCATAAAGTAGTAAAGTAGGTACTAGAAGATGGCCCTCTTAGAAACCTGAAGATCTTTCGAAAGTTGTGCGTCAGGACAGAAGAGTGTGGTGTACTATCCTTTCTGCCTACTTCCTCCGTATGTCATACAGTTAAAATTTAAAACAAAAATACAGGAAAAGAGTCCGCGGCTTCCATTACAAACATCTTTGATATGCCGAACAAACCCCAAAAGTAAAAAAAAAAATTAAATCGAGAGCGAAAGCAAAAATTATCCGTTTTTTCTTTTTTTAAATAGAGATGCGAACACAGAATACGTGTCGTATCAATATTCTCATATTTCTCAAACTAAGACTGTGTTATGAAAATAAGAATAAATTGGTGGTGGCCTGAAATGGTGCTCGAACCACCGACCACCAGATCACTAGGCGAGCGTCATGATCACTACACCAATAAGCTATTCAATGCATTTGAATGTTTAGTAATGAAACTGCTATTTATCATAGAACCTAAATATTTATTAATCGATCAAAATAATGAATTCATGCTCTTTTTTATTTTCTTTTTTTTTTTTTGGTTTTCAACTTTGTAGATTGACATTTTTTAAAAAAAAATTATTATTTGTTTTAATCTACTTATATTCATTATTTACACCTACATGATTCGGAAAAACCTTTCCATCGTCAGGATGTTTTATAAATGTCAAAATATCAAAATGAATGATGTCTTTTGTTTTTTGATTTTCCAAAGTATTTAAAAAAATATTTTTAAATATTATTGCTTACGTTCTTGATAACTCAAAATTATTGGAAAAATTTTTGGAATTGGAATAGTAGTTAAATTTAATTGATTATTAATAATATTTCGTTTACTTTTACATGCTTTACTAATTTCTAATGATTCTAAATTACTCAATTTCAGATCAAATTATTTATGTGTAAAATAGAAAGTACAAAATTTTAATCAGTCTAATTTTTTTTTTATTTGACTCTTACGAACGTAGACGATTTAATGTTTTATATGTATAATACATCTATGTTGTTTGCACACTTAGAATACGAGTACACGAATTGTACGAATGTCTATTGTTTTCACGTGCTTTTTATTTATTCTGCCTATTTTATTTGATGAGGATTTATTTAAAGACTCTTGATTTTCGTCTCTAAAATCTTTTTGCTGTTTATGTGTATTTTTCTGTGTAGGTGTTTTTTCCTTCAATTTTGCAGCTTCAATATATTTACGCGCTTCCTTTAGAGACTGTTACAAAAAGTTTAACTCGGATAAATCAGAATCCTTTTTCAGAACGTGGAAGGTAAACCTTAAATATATTTAAATAAATATAAAATCGAATGGTAATACAAATCTGTCTTTGTGGTTAACGTGTTGGAATATTTGAAAGGAAACTAACAAATTACATGAAAGCGAAGTAAATATACTACTTAATTTTTTCAAATACAAAATATTTCTCAATTTAGATACATCGAAAATGTCATCATTTGTTTTATCACTAATTGGAAAGGGATTTGTAGTGTGGTCACAAATTTGTAAATTTTCTACTGGAATAAAAGTGTGAATTTACACCTATATTTTGTTGGAAATACCGGACACTCATACGTCGAAGAATAAACACCACGCCTTGTACTATTCCCCAGCTATGATGGATGAGAAGATTTTAACTAACAAGTGCACTTTTCATTAAGCGAGCTTATTACTTACGCAAGTACCTGCAAACAACTGATATGCTGCGGGATGCGACTACGGTGCTGGGCAGCGTTAGTAGTGACCAGATTCCGTAACTAACTTATCATCACGCCGTTTGCCGTGGGGGTAGGCAGAGAGGATAGAGCGCCATACTCTTCTGTCCTGACATACAACTTTCGCTTCATCTAAATTCATACATCTTCGCATGCAAGCTCGACGGTCGTTGAGACTTCTAACAGGACCATCTTCCAGTATCTGGTTAATCTAGTCATGCCACGTCTTCCGTGGTAGCCCTCTCTTAGCCCAAACCACCTGAGCGACCCTATTTTTATTCTATGTATTTTTATTATTATTTTATGTATTATGCTACGATCAGCTTTACATTCATTCCTAATATCTTCATTCTTTACTCTATCGTACATGGATTTGCCACACATTTGTCTAAGGGATCTCATCTCCACTGCATTCGAACTATTTCTTCCTCTTCTGCCAACTCCATGCTTCACTTCCATAGTAGGCGTATTCCTAGGATTCCGTACTAGGCGGAATCGGAGAAAAAATTTTGAATATTTTGAACATAAAATGTTAATATAAATATTTACATAGTTATATTTGTTCGTATTCCTGAAAGTTTGTAAAACGAAGTTTATTAGTAGAGAAACATCTGATTTATTGAAATATCTTCGAAATTCTACAGACTGTACCTACAATTTTCAACACACAAAAAAATTCAATATTAATGTTTAACAAGTAACACAATATTATTTCCAATGATGACGTAACAATAACGATTTATTGATTTTATCTTTTGTTCATTCTATTTGTCACCTGTACACATGTTTCATACGATATCTAAATAGACTATGATAACGAGCACATTATAACATAAATATGATACTTGCTTTACGCGAACGTCACCGACGGCCCATTAGCTCAGTTGGTTAGAGCGTCGTGCTAATAACGCGAAGGTCGCGGGTTCGATCCCCTCATGGGCCAATCTTTTTTTTATATATTATATCTAATAAAATCATCTACATAAGCAAGAATATGTTATTGAATATACCATTAAAAATGCAAAATAGTGTTAAAGCAAAACTTTTTTATAAAATAAATAGATATATGAAACTAAAATTTATTTTCACGCAAAGGAATATAATTAAAATTAAAATTCGAAGTAGTTATTGATATTTACAAAAACAAAAATTAAATATGTGGGAGCTATATTTATATTTAAGAAACAATTTGAAAACAAATTAAAAACGTAACTATTTGCAATAAAGGACCTAAGTAGTTGAAATATTTAATTTGCAAAGTAGTATAGACATTTAATTCTCCGTCGAGAAATAAATACTTTAAGAAATTATCACCATCGAAATAAATTAATATTTGTGTCCATATTAATGCAGCTATATACGCGTGTACGCGTGTGAAGCCCAATTTTTTTTTTAAAGTTTGATATAATAATATAATTTTATTTCAGTTACGTAATGTGTTGAAATCCGCACCCAACGCAGATAGACAATTTGACTTACCTACTAGTTTCGAGAACTATAGATGTTTCCATCTACAGGTAAGAATATAAACTAATAAGCATTGTTATAAAATATTGATGGATGTGGTTAGGTTATGAGTGAGGGAGGGGGTAGCCAGGGGTGGGGCTTGTTTAATGAAAACAAAGAGATGAGGGGTGAGGAGTTTTTATACATTATATTATAAATTAAAGTTTTCCAGAATTAAAATATTTTTGAATGTCTAAATTTTCGAGTTTATTCGTTATTTGACCTTTATATTTAACTGAGTGTAATAATTTAAGAGTGTATATATGGAACGAGTGATGAGTGTTATTTTTATAATATGGTTTAAAAATTTAGAAAAGTAATTGCTGACAAGAAGGTGTTCCTTAATTCTTATTTTTAGTTTTAGATTTAAATTGTGAAATATGTTAAGTTTGTATTTAAAAAAATTTTCGCACGGTCGTAATTAACAGGGTGTATAAAAAGCGATGAACCTGACGTTAACCATCAAATCGAAGTGTAAAGAATTACCGCTCTATTTGGTGGATTATTGTGGTTCATTTGCGGCATTGATAGGGCGCGATTGCTCGAAAATTCGAAATTTTCGATGTAAATGTACAATGCACATGATCCTAGTAAAGATTATTATTTTTAATATTGTGATATTCTGTATGTAAAATATGATGTTTGAGCATTGGGATGAAAAATATATAGTTTTAACTGGACCTACTGACTAGAAAAATTCAAATATACAGGGTTATTTGGAAAACATTAATAACCTCGCCAGACTATATAACTGCCTTGTTTATGAGTCGAATATGTCCAAGTAGCCATGACATAATGTCAATAGTTATGGAGTTATGCAATATCGAAGTTTGATATTTTTCCAATATTTCTGACATATTTTTTATAAAACGTTGAACGATCATTACAGTAACTTATATCGATTACGAAAAATTCATCTGTTACAATGTAAGTTACGTAAAAACCCCGGAGAAATTCAAATTTGAATGTTTTCAAGTTGGAATTGGAAGGTTTTTAAATATTTTATTTGACTTGTATTGAAGGAAATGAATTTTTTTAAATAAGTTTTTAAATAAGTTACTGCAATGATAATCCAAAGTTTAACGAAAAATGAGTCAGAAATATTGAAAAAAAATGCAAATTTAGATGACGCATATCTCTATTACTATTGACTATAGTTATTAATATTTTCTGTAGTTATTAAGTAACGCTATATAAATATGACATCTTTTTCTGCATAATAAATGCAAAATGATTTTGTAAATAAAAAATAATTATAATTAAATAATAATTTAAAATATTCAAAACCACAACCGTTCAAAATTTAGTTTAAAAAAAATAAATTATTAATTAGAAATTAACTCCATTGATATATTTAATTTATTTTATTTCATTACTTACTTAAATTTATCTATTACTCTATATTCTATTTTACTTCACGTATATTTTATACAGTACACATATTTTATTAACTTCAATTAAGTATTTCATTTGTATTTCTAACATCTCTGTTAAGAACTGAATTACATAACCTTGATTATATTATGCTGTTAGCGAACTCCCTCTCTAAATACGAGTAGTTCTGTTTTCTTAGAAAAGTAGCACGTAAAATGTTTGATTGTTATAACTATTAATGTTTCACCTATTTCAAATATCACAATGTAATTAACCAAAAAATAGAATAACAATAAAGACAGAATAATAGTTGGGTAAATTATAAATTTTAAAAATTAGAAAAAGTGTGAATAGCAAAATATTATTTATTTATTTATTTATTTGTTTACGCCCATTAGGCTTTTACATAAAGAGTATAAAATAAATTTCAAAAAGCACATACATTAAAAGTTTCAGGAATAGCACCAAATCTTGAGTATAAAAATTAAAAATGTAGAAAAGGTAACGAGCAGCAATGCGTATAGGCTTTTACATAAAAAAATATATCATAAAATTAAAAAGAACATACATTAAACAATATAAATTACAAGTAGCAAATTATTAAAAGTACCAGGAATAGCACCAAAACATGAGTACAAAAATTTAAAATATAAAGTACAAAGCGGCAATGTGTACGAAAAATATATATTACCCACCATTACATATTAACAGCTGAAGTCAGTAACGAAGCAGTATTGCCTCTTTAAGTGTGAACTTTACTTTCTCCAGACTGTCGACGAAAATGTCAATCATGCAACCATATTCATTACAAGTTCCCAATATTCTGTGTATCACAGAATTTGATTGATAGTTAGTATTGCAATTGTTGCGATGGAATGTGACAATTTGTCGAGTTCTATGTGTGGAAGGGATATTATAATCGATACATGCTACAAGGTCAGGGCTGTCCAACATATTGTTTACAATTTTGTAAAGAAGAACTATATCATAAATTTTTCTTCTATCATATAATGTGAGTAAATTTAGTCTCTTCAATATGTAATTGTATTCTATGTTTTGTATTGGTATGCTTAACTTGTAGTTAATGTATTTGAGAAATTTGCGTTGGACACGCTCAATACTGTCTATATGCCCATTATAATATGGAGACCAAACTGATGAGCAATATTCTAATTGGCTCCGGACAAGAGACATGTATAACATTTTAATACTTTCAATTGATTGAAATGGGCGTGATGTCCTTAAAATAAATCCCAGCAATTTTAGAGACTTACAAGTTATCGCATTAATATGATTAGTAAAAGTAAGTTTCGAGTCGAATAATACCCCTAAGTCTCGAATACAGTCAACATTTTCTAGTTTGGTGTTACATAGAGAGTATTCAAAATTTACTTTTGATTTTAATCTAGTAAATGATATAATTTTGCATTTATTTAAATTTAAGTACAATTTATTCGTTTCACACCATACTGAAAGAGAATTTAGGTTTTGCTGTAATATGTTGCAGTCATAAATGTTGGTTACTGATTTAAAGAGTTTTAGATCATCTGCAAACAGCAAATATTCAATGTCATTAAATATTGTTGAAATGTCATTCACAAATAATAGAAATAGTATTGGTCCAAGATGCGATCCCTGTGGTACACCACTAGTAGCATGGAAACATTCTGATACATATTATATAATAAATAATTATTATATATAAATAACAATTTAATAATAAAAAAGTTACCTTTAAAATTTATTTTCACATAGGTTCTTTATTATTTATTCACTTCCCATGTATTAATTTTTTGTTTTAGTTTGTGTCTATACTTTTAATTTTAATTGTTAGTAAACCTATTTTGTATTCTGATGAATAGACCATTGGCCCCGAAACATATTGATAATTAAATAAATAGTGAATTATACAAAGTGTTTTCTTGTTATTAATATAAATATTATATCGGTTGAAATGCGGTATTTTAAGTTTCTCTGCGGATGTTGAGAGGTATAAATTGAGAGGATGGAGCGCCACACTCTAGTTTATTCACATTCCAACACCGTCGCATGCACGCTCGACAATTTTTGAGGCTTCTAAAATAACCATCTTTCACTATCTGGTTAATCTGGTCATGCCAAATCTTCTGCGGCTGCCTTTTTTGAATTAACGTGATTGTATGACTGTTACAGTATTCCGTGTTTGAATCTCTAATTAAAAAAAAAAGTACTTAGCCAAAGATACGCTTTAAAAAAAATAAGCAAATAATCGTTTAAAAAAACATCCACCGTCACGGACTCATTTTTTTAGTTAATACCCAAATTGCATTTGACCCAGATGCGTATGTATATTATATACCCACGAGTTTACATGAAAATATTTTTGTTTCTCAAAATTAATAAAGGTCTGTTGCAACAGATTAAAAAATATTGTTCAGATTAAAATTGCCCTAAAAAGCATGAACACCTCATAATTACATTATTCTTATCTCTTTATTATCATCTTCTACCATAAAAGGGTGAAATTTTACGTTCCCATCTCCTATTTATTTAACATCAAATTATTATTGTTTCATTTCCCATAAATTTCCACTCAGAGAAATAATCAACGCGGAAATTCATGGATGACTTCATTTAGGTGTAATCTAGCGTCCCAGTATCGGTGGCCATTATTCATGCAGCCAGTGGTCCATAGCTGTTCCGTTTATGGACATGCATGCAAGTGGAAAAATAATCATCGAAATATAAAAACAAAACGTAACGACAATATCGAAAATAAATTAGTAGCACCCAAAGTAAAAAACCAATATGGCTACCAATATTTAAATATTTCAGGGATAAGTTGTACTAATACAAAAACAATAAAAAAAGTAATTGGAGTATTGAATCACTCGAAATAAAAAAAAAAACTACTCGTGTTTTTTGATCAGACGTCATACATTCACTGTAATATTTAAATTAATATTTATGCTTCATTTGAATTATCTTCATCTCATTAATTAATAATAGATAATATACTCGGAATAACCAAATCATCTGATGAAGATAATGGTGGAATTCGTGGGGGAAAATCTCTGGCATTCTCCATACATCTGTATGGAAACGTAACTTTGATATTGAAAAGGGATGAAAAGAAAGTGTTGGAATTTTCAAGATATGGTGCTAGAGGCAGATGCTGCATATCCCGTAGACTACGATAAATGTCTCTATCATTCAGGGTTCAGGATTACCTAAAGTCGTTCGACAACATGCAGGAAAAGGATTCTTGCATATCAGGTGACCACGACGCTCAACATTCTGAAAATATACAGAATAGACAGAATTCATATAAGAGAATAAGAATAAGAAAAAGTAATGTCTCGTGGTAGAACCCTTATTTATGTTTATTGAGAAATCACAGTTATGGTGGTTGGGACATATCTTGTGGATGCTGGCAAATAGACTGCCAAAGCGGATATTCCAGGAAAGATCAGAAGGCAGAAGATAAAGGGGCCGTCCTAAGAGGAGCTAACGGAAATAGTTGGAGAACAGTTATTGCGATGCGAGGTTGCAATTAAATTGAGCTAACGCGACGTGGAGACCGAAGCCCAAGATATGAAATGTTGGAACCATTTTTGCGGTGCCGGGACCCCGACCCAATAGGATAAGTGGTAGAAGAAGAAGAAGCAGATAGAACTCAAAATAGAACTCGAATAATAGTTCACATACATGTAACACTCAGCATTTCAAATTGAATTATCAAGAATAAAAGCCAAGCAAATCGCAGAAAATATTATGGTCGTTGAAATGGATGGAAAACATGAACTATATTATCTGTAATTAAACTCAAGTAATTATATTTTAGTACTTGAATAAAGTATTAAACTTACTATTCCATTCATTTCAATGATTATCATGAATAATCTATACAATTTTAACACCAAATCTAGCAATAATATGACAAGAAATATTATTGGAATAATAATCAAAATATTTTAAAACATATTTTGCTGATCTCTGCAGACTTGGATATTCAAATCTCCATTATCGTGTTCAATTTTCAAATCCTTAAATAAATAATATTTAAAAAACAAATGCCTGTAAGTGGTATTTTCTCCCTTAAGCATCATCCCTTTCAGTGGATTTCTGGACGCGCTGATAAGCTCTTCACAGTTCACTTGTCTCAACGACAATATGTCAGCCATTATTGGATATGGAGCTGAAGCGGCCCCTAACGACACGTGAAACCATCCCAAAAGTTGCTACGTCTTACGCTTTCCTAGAATGTAAAAGTTTTTCTCATTTCAAAAATGATACCACGCATAAACCCCATCCATAAACAAAGTTTCAAGCAAATATAATTTAAATATTCCCGTAGTTTAAAGTTTTATTTGTTAAATTTGTATGTAAGCGATTTTTAACAATGTGCGACAAACTATCAGATCGTTACATTGCTATAAATTTCAGTTGTAGTAAAACATATCTTCCAAAAAGGAAATCTTTCATTTGTGACTTATTTTTCTTATATTGCTTGTCCAAATAATAAACGTTAGCAATCATGATGGTGATCATTCTGCCTCTCCAAGCGCAAGAGTTAGTCTTTTTTTGGAGAGGTACATTACTGTATCATTATAGTTTTAGACTAAAATAAAATAGACTAAAAAAAAATGTAAAAAAACTGTATCAATCCAGATTATTTTTAGAAGTCACGTATAGGTCTATATTTTAAATGATTCAATGAAAAAGATAAAATAAATACTGAAAAATATATGATTATGTATCAATGAAAATATTTTTAGGCGTTTTTACTTAGTTGGTAAATCGGTAAAATTGTTAATGAAATGGATCTTCACAAATATTAAAAGAAACGCTTCAACGAGGGCAGAAATAATTATATTTTCAAATTTAATGGAAATATTTTCTGATACTTAATTAAATCGTTATTAAACACATAGAAAGTATTTAGACTGGACTGGATACGTAATGCTCAGTAGATTTACTTATTTATAAGTAATGGATAATTCAGAGAGGAATATATTTTTATTTATTTATTTATTTATTTAGAGTATTCACAAGTTCAAAGTAAAATAAATCAAAGAAACAATCTTGAAATATCCTACTGGAGCTCAATTATGAACGACTCTGTATATCGATGTAATTTCAGATCTTAAACGCTAATCTAACCAATTATATAAGCAATAAAACAAGAGAAAAGTGAAATAAGCAAAGTATGACAACAGCAATAAACAAAGTATGAAAACAGTAAAAAAGCAATAAATCAAGAGAAAAGTGAAATAAACAAAGTATGAAAACAATTTTTAAATTAATTTTTAAAACAACACTAGTTTTTAAAACAACAGTTTTTAAAACAACAACTCTCCCAAACATCGCATTCTTAATAATACTTGAATTCGCATTGAAAATATCAATATTTGTGCGGTTCTTTTCATTTCAAGAAATAAAGTACGAGACGAATGCATATACACTCAATTATTTGAAATATACTATTACATTTTAATTACAGAATAACGTATATATCGACTGCCCCAACGAACGAGGCAGTAACTCAAATAAATCGATTTTTCAGGGGGACACTTTTAAGTTTAGAACCGGATTTCTAATTCTTTTTTTAATCTCATTTTTTTTTTTGTGGGTAAAACTTTTTTTGTATGTGTAGGTAATATTTAAGAAGACGATCTTACTAGTAATTGATATGTTTTATTATAATTTACATTCCTACCTACTTTGATATTACATGGAAAAAAAATGGTTAACTGATTAACTAGTTTTGTAAAATTTATATTTTTATCTGTTAAATATTTCATTTGAGATACTGCTGTCTTTGCTGTAGGTAGGCAATCATGGCCTAAACCTAAAAATGGTACTAACTCAAATACCTAAAATATTGAGTTACTGCCTCGTTCGTTGGGACAGTCGACATATGCAATCCTTTTTGACTTTCTGCATTTTGTACGATGTAAAATTATGTATTTAATGTATACATATATTAAATAATTAATTAATCCATATTTTTAGTAATTGTTTAATTGCAAAAATAAAACATAAAATCATATTTAATGTTGAATTAAATACATAATTAAGTAATTATTATTTTATCTTTAAAGTCGTAAATATGGCCGTGCTTAAATATAATTTGATCAAAATTAAAAAATGTAATTTGTTTGATATAAATACAAATTGAGTTATTTAACAACATTTTCTGAATTTGATACTACGTAATACGAGCACTATTACTTTGATATAGTCATTTATAAATAAAGTCGAACGATATTCATATTTCTAATAAAATCAATCGAATGGAAAAAAAATTGGCGTCGCCTCAAATTTCATCTAAATTAAACTTTTTCATTTGCAAACACGTTTATTCGGAAAAAATCAAATTTTCAGTAGAATCGTGCTCCGCTTAGTATGGAAATCAGCTATCATCTTTCATTTTTTAATTTCTCCAGTTTCCTGAATAAAATTACAGGCACATTTAAAAAAATTATTTCAAATCGATTATTTAATATTCTACTGCGCGGTTTCGATAAAAAAAGTTTAAAAATAATATAGGTACCTGCTCCAGTTAATAATTATGAGTACAACAAATATAATTGTAGGGTATTAGCGACTTCTTAGAAAATACTTCCACGGAATTTTTTTACGATTTCTTGTGTTTTCAAGCACGCAATAATGTTAAAATACCTGAAAATATTACATGAATCATTATTTTTTAATAGGTAGATTAAGTTGTTAAACAACAGAATAATTATACAAAACATATTTAACATATTATACTATTAAAATCAAAACATACTCTTTAGAAATTTCCGAATTATGTTTGCGGGAGACCAGCGGCAATAAGATTGCATAATGTTTTATGTTTCATAAGAATATTAAAATATTTAGATATTCTTAGATATTCTCCGCGACTGGTGGCGTCTTCTGCTTGGTGTAGTGGTATGGTATCCGGCTCCCACCAGGGGGACTACGGTTCAATTCCCAGTGCGGGAAATTTTTTTCACATTTTATAAATTTTTTATTTTGATATCTTTTTTATTTATAATATTAATTATTTAATTATGTAGTCGCGTTAGTTTTACGCACGCACAATCACCATAATCGCCAAATAGATTTAAAATAGTAGGTTCCATTAACTGCCGATGAAAAAGGTGTTCAAATATTTTGATAAAAGTCGTTATTATTATTTCATGGGGGTCGGCAATAAATAATTAAATATTCTTTAGGAACCGGCATGCAAATGTACCGTCATCTATGACGGGTTACAGCTTATTTAAAATAATCATCATGCACCTCAAATAAATTGCCGTAACAGTAACTCCACGTCACTTATTTGTTTTTGATTTCAGATTCAAATCCTTCATATCGCCTATTGAGGATTCCTAGTCAAACATAAACTCGTCAACTTCTTAATAAAAAATTTTTTTGTAAGAGTTTCAAATGTGTCCACGATGACGAGAAAAAACCTATCCACCGTAAAGTACCACCAGCGAGAAGAACCACCAGGAACCTGACAGACACCGGCATGAAACCTGAAACCTCCTATTGCCGGTTTAACGATAGATTTTGAATTAAATAAATGAAAATAGATTTTGAATTAATTAAATGACAATAGATTTTGAATTTAATAAATGACGATAGATTTTAATTTTAATAAATGAACTAATTAGCACGAGTTGCGAGCGAAAATCGATAGATAAGAATTGATATCCGTAAAATAAAAAATGGAATACCCACCGATAAAAGTTTATGTTCACCAGAGTTAGAATTTAAAAAATAGATTTGCATGTATTTTGCACGATACCCGAATCATGCGACCCATAGTAATTGCTGGTTTTACACAGTTTAACCTGTAATCCTGAATTACATTAGCATACGTAATTTATGTAAGCCATTACTTGGTCTGCGGTACTCAAACGGGATTCCCCTAATGTATGTGGAATGGCTAATGGACGCTTTGGCTATCATCTACCTGCAGGACGCTAATTTCACGGATCACCCGATTGAATATTTTGTTTATTTATTTTTCCCTTAAAGCACGATACTAATATTTCGAACAAAGTTGGAAAACCGAGGCAATTATATTGTGATAAATGAAAACACTCAATTGTATTCATTTTTATTTGCAATTGATTGTATTATTTTTGTTTCGTGGTTGTAGTTAATTTTATTGAGTGGGATATTCATCAGTCGGCTGGAATGGAAGCTGGCCATTTTTGTGTGTGAGAATATGGAGATGTTATCGTATCACAGATAAGAAACACAATATAGACAATCACTTAAAAATAATATCACATTCCACCAGACGTCTCCTATCCTAAAAATGTTCCCTTAATTGATTACAAAATTTCACAAGGTTACGTTTTTAAGTAATTTATCAATTACACCTGATGATGTAAAGGACTGCTTCTCTTGAAATTTCTGTAGTGATAAATATATCTCAACGTGTGTGCATTATAAAGTTTAATTTAGTGTTGTAATTAAAAAAATATATCAGAAGGATTAGATCTGTCTCAAAGTCCATTCTTATATATATATAATATATAATATATATTATATTTTGATGTCGCTTATCTCCAAAACTTTTGGTATTTTTCACAAGTTTTTCATCTCGTATCCCTGAAATATATAACCTTCCTAACTATTGTGGACTAAATCCGAAACACTTGGATGTTTTTCGCAAGAATATTTTACAATCAAAACAAAGGTTAGTAACTTGTAAGTAGGTACGATTGGTATATAGAAAAAAAATAGATGTTTAATAAAATAAAATAAAAACATTAAAAATAAATATTGGAATTGGAAAATAAAGTAAACATAATATTTTTTTATCAAACCGAGAAATTAATACCTGCAAATATAAGAATTTACTTCTCCATAATTCATTATGGTGGGGGTTGAACAAAATAAACCCAATAGCTTCTGAAAATTGCTTATAGACTTATTATGGAAATACTGTTCAAAGGAAACTCAGAGATTTTCAGAAATACCCACAATGTACACAAAAATATCAATACGAGTAATACATTTTCGATATACGTATCGAAGGCTTAATATTTCAGATGAAAATAAAAATGGATTGATTTATCCTGGCGTCACCTAGCGTGTATTACTCAAAGGATATTTATGATTCATCGTTTAATATGACGTTGATAGCTTTTTGAAAATGGAAAAATAGATGTATCATTTATATAAGAGATTACGTGCGCATGAGTCACTTATATTGAAAGTAGATTATGTAACATAAATAAAAAAAATGTAAAAATTAAATGTGCAAATTCATCATTCGTACCTGAAGAAAATGTAAAATAAATATTTTTTGAAACATAGGAGGCTATTATTAATATCAACGTAAGTTTGTCGTTTTTTTGCTGTCACGGTTATTATGGCAAAACTGGTATCACTGTTACCGGAAAGGAAAATTTTCGCGTTCGTATTCCTATGGTAACCAAATATTTTATCGATTGACAGATTGTTTGTGTATTCATATCTTTCGAATTTTATTTAATTAAGTTTAATCATTTAAATCCAAAAAAATCGGTTATTAATTTATTTATTTCAAATTAAATTTGTTATAAAGTTTAGATTTTTTAATATCGGCCTTACTGGGCAACGCACGTGCAGAAGAAAATATATTTTTTTTATTAAAATATTATTTTCGTGTGTGTGGATTACACATGTAAATAAAATAAGAAAAAAGATTCTTCACAAACACTAATGTCAAAGACATAATAAGATGTATATATAAGTTCTTCAATGAAATTCAAATAAACGTATGCTTTACAGGAACGAATCATAGCTTTAAATCTTCTATTCGAAGTTTTATCTGATATGTCAATTTTCGTTGTACATTGTGCCAAGTTTTCTAGAAGAATGTCACTTGAATTTCACAGTACATCCTGTCAAATTAGTTTCACGAATTTTGTGACAAAAATGATCATAGGGTGACCAAGCTTTGGAGAGTCTCCGTATCCATTTCGAGGATCCATTTTTTATTGATTCTTGAAGAAATTTTTGTCTGCACTGTTCCTGAATTCCTTGGGTAGTTCATTGTATGATATTATCAGTAATGATAACCAATATCATTACTGATAATATCATACACTGCTAGGCCGGATCTAAGAGTGCGTAGATTGTTAGAAACCACTAAATCCACAAAAAGTTACGTGTACAATGGCCCAAGAAATAGGATTGCCAATCTGGTGAATAGCCACTGTGTTGATATCAACTTCTTCGATGAATCATACGTCTCATTCTCATCAGCGGCAAAAAGATTGTTATCACAGTATTAAAATTACCCTCAACCCTATATGATTATACCATGTTGTTACTATGCTAGTATTGTTTTTTATATATGTGCAATTTTTCTAATCCATTCATTTAAGTCTATTATTTTTGTAAAATCAATGTATATAGCCGATTGGCGTATGAATAAATAAATAAATATATAGTAGGATTCGAAGATGTCCCATTCTCACGTGATGAACACCAGCTCACGTAATCGAGAGACTATAAGGACAGATGGCGTATCGATCGTAATAGACTTAGATCGTAGTAGAGTATAATTTAGAGAGACGCAATCATGCCATGAACAGGTGTAAAAAACAACATGAGAGGTACTGCATCTCTCGATATTAGAGTTGTAATAAGAATAAAACTATGTTTCGTGCTAAGTACAAAGTTTGGTTTATTAAAATAATCATGTTACCACAAATTCTAGAGGGTAGAATCATACACTTCCTTAAAAACTGAAGACATAAATAAAATTTGAGGAAATCGGTGATCAATTTAAAAATATCCCTAAGAACACTTGAGTCGGCTGTAAGTTAGCAACACTATTGGATTCATATATTTCTACTCTACGAAAATATTTTTATCGTTTATCTTTAAACAATTACCATGATCCATTTTAAATTATGAATGAAGTTGATCTTTTAAAAATGAATGTTTTTTTGTTTTAAAAACGAGAAATAACAAGTGCATTTTTTTCGCGCTTTCATTTGGCTTCACCTATCTGTTTGTGTATCTCCAAATTGTATAATCGAAATATCAACAATTTCTCAACTAGCTAGGGCCCTAAAATTTTCAGCGTTTATATATTTAATGTGTGACGAGGCGATGTTCAATTGTTTCCAATGTGATTTTTTTTATATTTAGTTTGATTAATTAAGCAAACTTATAATATAATGTGGTCATTTTTTTTGATTGAACGTTTGATATGAAATACCTTCATACCTGTATTATTTCAGGAGTGAAATATTAAAATGAGAAATATCTCTGTGTTAGAAATATGGGCATTTTTTAAATTTTTCGTCTAAATACTTATTATAATAATATAATTTGGTTGTGTGACAAAAGTGAAAAATCTTGTCCTAGGGGCATAGCCCTTATCTGCAAATAAAATTTATTCGTAATAAAATAAGATTGCGACTCGAGTCGAAAGCGTACTTTTTTTTATTTTTCTACTGCCGGCCCTGGTATGGCTCAAGGGCGGAGCCCGCAGTATCTACAATGAAATTGCCAAGTAATAAAATAATCAGGATACAAACAGGGATTCCATTACGGGATATCTTTTTCCTTAACAATAAATTGAAAGAAGCTTCGACGTTGAATTAACAACTAATCTTTCTGTCCGTCTCCTCTGAATTACCTGAAAATACTTTTCTGGAAATTGCCCCCCACCCCCACTCCCCCCCCTGTCAATACCTGTAATGAAGACAGACAAGGAGGTGAGGCGAGGATTTATAAGATTACATTAAGCTATAAGTCCGTGGACCCGTCCATTCTTCCCAGTAAAAGAAATATCTTTGTGCTATTTATTTTCAAGATTCGGACGTCTTTTTTGGGTTGATATTGATTACGTCATTATCTTTATAAAAAGGCCGAATTTTTCTGTTTATTTGTGTGTAAAATTTCATCATAAAAAAGCCTTGTTTAGCACGAATTCGATTTGCGCGAAATTCAATTAGCGCGCTCGGGAAAAATATGCTGTTTCCTGCTTAAGCGACTGATTATTCTGTAATTGCGGACGCAAATACAGGTAGAAGAGTCGATATATTGAAAATAATATGACGAAATGAAAAAATCAAGCTCTGTTCAAATATCATTGCTCCGATATCTTGCAACAGAGCAGTTGATCATTTATTCACAAGTATTTTTTCCACTAATACATCGTGTATGCTAGTGTTTTTTTTTCATGGAATATCATGGTGTATTAATTAGAATTATTTTTTCTATTTATTGCAATTAGATGCATAGATTAGATCTCCTCTCCGCGAGTGTTGACGGAGAAATTTTTAGCGAAAAACTGCAAAAGGTTTATGATAGTATTGTAAGGGGAAGGTTATGGAAAGTACACAATGATATCGTTGTCTATCCATCTGTCCATCCATCTACCCGTCCATCCATCTGTCTATCTATCTGTCCCCGTAACTTCGTCTAAAGTCCGTAATTTCGTACGAATTCACGGTTATAAAAATGAATTTAAACGGCTGGAGATGGGGCTTGAACCCCGGGCCAGCAAACCAAAACTGGCGCTCAACGCATGTTGCTCAGTCGTTCGTGTACCACCAAAAAGATACTATAAATATATACTCGGGCTTAGCAAAGACGCGAACCAACGTTCCGTCATTTTTGACGGGTTGCGTCCCGTAAATAATTATTTGTAAACCGATTCATAATAAATCAGAAATTGTCCGAAAGATACATTTCCTGTTCAAAATATATTCAATTAACGAATCCTTTATATACCTTTTTCGAATGTTCATTTCTACGATGAGCCGTCTAAAAATGGAGTTCACTGAATATCTAAAATAATATGATTTTACGGAGGTCTCCAAATTTATTTAACTTAGTCGTCATTATAAAATATTTTTTTGTATTATAATAATAAAAAATGTACAATGAACCTTTATTCAAATAAATTAATTATTTCTACCATTATGCATAATTAGTGACTCGCTGGCTATATCTGATGTTACTGTTTGATTAATTAAATCGCATTTGTTAATTGGTAAACATTATTAACTACGTAAATGCCCATCAATAATAGTAGAAAAAAATCGTTCAAATTTACACAAAATACTGTACCTCCCTTCTGGCATCGAATTAAATTATAATTAAGCAAATGGTAATTAGGTACCTACCTGAATTGAATACGCAAAGTTCAGTTGATTATTTAAAAATATTTCAACAATTGAATATTTTCATTATGATTATAGCGTTAAAATATATTATTTTACTCGCATGGCTACAAATACTTTTTAATAATGGTACTATCACAGTATACCCAGAACAGTAGTTTATCTCCGGCCTGTCAGCGAATTAGCCTACTCTTGCACTGACGCTAGGAATTGTCATTTCATTTTTACTCCATTTCTTTTAACTCGAAGCGTCTGAGATTCCGACGCACAAGGTAGACACGAAACCCGAAAATTTCTTTAATTAGTATACCTAGTTTCTGCACTTAAATTGCAAGAACGCTGATTAACATCGACGTAGACTTTTAAAAACTTACAGTCTTTGTGATAATCAACATACCTTTTTAGTAAAGCACCACAAACATAAAAAGGCATTTTTTTCAGGAAGCGCATTTTTTTCTAAAGCGGCGGCTGCGAGCGCGAATGGCACCGAAGGCACGGCCCTTACTGCCGCCGCCTTGTGCCCCCATATTCTATGTCAATGTGTGCGTCACAGTGCGGGCGTGCACGGCGCCGAGCACGCACGCACACATTCTAATAATTCTATTTTGAAACAATCTGAAGTATTTGGGGCCTTCCCATAACCAAACAATGTGATAGAAAGCACGTTTTCGTCACCCACTCCCCTCCACCAAGGGCTATCCACCACCATAACCACCGGTGGGTGGTTATGGCTGGTTGTGGAGAAAACTTGGCGGATAGGGAAACGCGGGTTTCTTTATATATATATATATATATTGATATTGATTTGCCATTTAATACTAAATAAATTCATTTTTCTTATTCAAAAACACGTAACAAAAACAACTGGGCTGACGTTTTGGGGGATGAAACGGATTAATGGCATTTCAATTATTTTTAATGGCGAAAATTGCTTTAAGATACGAGAAAATTGATATACAACCAAAGTTACGGAACGAATTAAACTCATATGTCGAGGTACCATTGTACTAAGAAAATTCAGTTGAGTGGCTTGTTGGAGTAGTAGTCATTACGCTCGCCTAGTGATCTGGTAGTCAGTGGTTTTCCAGGACACCAGAAAGTTAGTCCTATTTTCATAGCACAGGCTTCTATTTTATTTATTTTTTAAAAAATCATGCTTTTTTGTACAATTTGTAACAATTTTTGGTACAATATTTAATTATGTATATTATTAAAAAGATCATTTAAATATGACAGTAGATCATATATATTGCTTGCCGTAAAAAATATTGCACGCATCTGCACATGGAAAAATATACAATTCACTTGGTCAAAGGTTAAAATCTTAAGTTTACAAATAGTAGGAAACAAATTAATAAAATAATGATACCCTTGAGCAGTCAAAGTTAATTATATGTAATATGGTTAGCTATAAATTTAGTTGTAACTGTAACTACAAAAGATTAATATAAGTACAAAAGGGCAAAAAAACAAATTCCGGCTCCGCGACTGGTTATTCTAAAAGAATCACTACGAAGTTGTAAATTTAAAAAAAATTAAAGATTTAACTTTATACTCTTAAAATGTATTTATTAGTGAATCGGTTGTGCATAATTATATAAAAACGTATTTGCTTAGAGAAACACGGTTTGGATTGAAATTAAAAAAAAATTAAAAACAATATGTATCCTAAAAAAATATATTTTGTTTGCTAGGAGATATAACTATGCAAGAAAACAAGAGTTTAACGGAATATATATGTCTTACATATACGCAAAAATGGACATAATTCCACTGTGATCCAGTCCCCTCACCTAAAGAAGAGAGCTCTGTAGAATTTTATACTCAGTGACAAAAAACTAATATTCATCGTGTTTGGTGTTTGGACGAGAATTAAGAGTTTTGACTGCGCAATTAATTTAGAGGGTACTCATCCGGGTGTACTTGACTATTTTAATTGGAAATGTGAAGTGTTAACATTCCACTTACTCCGCTGTATTAATTGATTGTGTGTTGATATCTATGCGAATAATTCTTTTTGGTAAGGATTCAAATGCATTGAAGTCAATTGAAATGCAAAAATATAAGCTTTTTTATGGAATACACTAATATAAATTTTGTCCGCAAAACAACGTTAAATAAATAGTCAAAGTCGATAGGAAAGAAGTAGTTAAAAATGAGGGTAAACACAACACTCTTTTATTCCACTAAATTTATTTTGAATTGTTAGAAAGTTGTAAACGTGTTGTTATTGACAATGGGAAAAATCCCGAAAACGTACTAACAATTCAAAATAAATATAGTAGAATAAAACAGTGTTGTGTTTACCCTCATTTTTTGAAAATATTAAGTAAATTAAAACCTGTTTTCTGCAGTTGGATATTTGTGCAAATGCAGTTGACAATAATGTGTTCACGAATAATTTTGTGTCCGTAAAAATAAAAGTAGGGTGTCTAAAATGACTATAAAAAATGTCTACCATTGCAATTAACTGTATTGCATAATTTAGGGCAAGAAAGAAGACAATTTCTAGAAAGGTTCGGTGGTAGAAGTAAACCACAAAGATTAAAAAACGTGGAAAAATACTTTCGAATCTAAATTACCGACGACTAATAAATTTAAAAATATTTTTTTAATTTTTAACGTTATAACGAGTTATGGGGCCCAACATCACATTACAAAAACATATATTTTATAAAAAAATTACTCTGACTTTGAACTTTGAATTGAACCCAGCAACTCCAGTAAGACAAACCAATATTATGAATTACGAGCCAACAAAATTTTAAATAAATTAAATTAAATTTTTAATGTAATTCAGCAATAACTCATTTAAATTGTAGTTTAGTTATTAAATTCATAAATGAGTCATCGTTACCACAGTTTTCATTATCTAGACGTTATAATCAAGGTAATGGTGAATGATAGTAATATCTAGTTTAAATATTATTATAATGGAAGGTAACTTGTTATCTTGTGCTTCGGGAATATGTAAATTAATTAAATTCAATAATTCGAGGCTGAAAAGCAATTTTCAATTTTATTAAGAGCTTTTATATCAGATTTAATATAACAGGGCATAATAATACGAAACTATTTCTTTCCAAGAACCGGTTCGTAGTTTGAAATTTTCATAGCATGAAACACAATTTCTCATTATATAGAAAATAATTTTTCTCATATTTTCATAAAAATTCATAACTCAGAAAAACATAATTTTTCATAGTATAGAAAATAAATGTTCCTTCAACCTTTGACAAAAAGGTCATCATTTACATAACAAATATTGATAATCTACTATAGTTAGTGGAATATCGTGGAATATAGTGGAATCGAAACATATCTGCACTTGAAAATGCTCCATATTATGTCGCTCGCTGATCACATCTTTAGCTTGGAATTGCCTGGCGCGCGGTATTGAGCTGTATATAGCTACTCAGTTCCGCCACCTTACCCGTATCTGTGACTGGAAACTTCGGGTCGCATCTACACTCCTCTAGGCCGCTTTAGAAAAATCTAGAACATTCATAAAGCCCTTCGATGCTTTTTTTTCCTCTTTTTTTAACAAAGAATTAGTATTGCGGGTACAAATTTAAGCATTATCGACTTTTTTATTCAGTATTTTATTATATAAAACGCACCTGAGATTAAGTATTTTTAGCATAATGATAATAATGATGATAATATATTTTTTTCTTATAATATATTCCGAACTAGGAACGAAATTCCATTTGCATATTATTCAAGTGTTTGCAAACAATATAATGTATATCTTACGAGGCCTAAGAACCTTTTTGATTAATTTTCCTTGAAGTGTTCTTAGAATATAATATTATAATATTAAATATGTGCTTGCGGTCAAGAGAAGGCACGCTGAACTCCAAGAAATTTACATTTCTCACTCAGTAACAAGTAACCCAAAGTAACTTGAAAGGTTGATTAGTTATCCTTCCAGTTATCGTTTATTATGTTACATAGCTTCAATACACAACGTCTACATTTCAATTATTTTAAATGAATTATCAATTTATATTCTTCTTATTTCCCTTTGATCTAGTTATGTATTAACGAATACAACTTTTAATGAAAAAAATTGTGTATTTTTTTTACATGTCTTTATTATTATATTATATTTATTATATTATATTATATCTACTTAGGTTCTAAGTTGAAGCTAAAAATTATATTCATTTAATACTTTTATCACCATATTAAGCCAACCAACAACTGTCCAAAGGGACAAAAAATTATATTGTAATACAGGATGGGCCATAAGTAAAGTTTGCAGAATCTAAACCATCTCTGCGCGGAAGCCACGCAAAGTAGGTATGTGCTAACAACGTAAGAGCAAGAGTTTCTTGAAAATTTAGTCGCAATGGATCGTTTTATGAGAGAAAAATGTGCGATCTGCATTGTTCTCTCATAATCAGAATATGAAGCATCCGTAAATTAACGGAAGGTTCTGTAGTATCCTCAAGCAGTCTGGAACCTGCTCGAACATTCTAGGTACTCTAAGATGGAGCGGGCACAATCAGTGAGCGATATATACGAGGCGATTGTCAAGTGATGATTTTCGGGCGAGACCATTCTAGTGAGTTCTGATATGCAAAAGTGTTTTACTATTTCCGATTGAATTTTATCATTCAAAAATTTTATTTTGAAGGAAATACATTAAAAAAATTATTACATTTTTATTTATTTTTATTTGGTCATCCAACACAGAGACATAATCACATGGTAAGATGAAATACAAAAAAAAACAAATGTCTCCCACAATTAAAGGATAACACAAATAGGACATAACCATAGATAAGTTAATTTGACAATGACAGCTAAAACATCATTTAACCGATCGTTTCAAATTTAACTTTAACATAGACACAATGGGCTCGTATTGTATATAATGTACATGATCAGGGAGGGGGACGTTTCTAGTATCTGCCTCACCTTATGACGATAGTCTTCATATTTAGTGTTAAAAATGTCTATTGAATTTAAGAGGTAATTATAATCTGAGCATAAGCATGGAATAGGAGAGGATATCTTATTGTTGGTTTGATAAATTGAAAAGGAAAAGAGGTACTTCTGTCTGGTAGGTCGGAATGGAACGTGGAAAGTTAGCAAGCTGGTGATTTCAGGAGAACCATTTTATTTGGAGAAGGTTATGAATTATTTGGAAAATATAGGTTTGATCTGACAATATTCGCCTGTTTTCTAACTTAACTTAACTAAAATAATCAACAGAACTTGTGTAATCACTGAAACCGGGACATTTCCATTTTGCCGGAGCAGCGACGATATTGCAGTGTTATAAAACAAATTTCATTCATTGGACCATAAAACCGTTTAATATTTAACTACAGTTCTAGAGTGGTTTCATTTCCTACTTCCACCGAGTTATACATTTATTGAAACTCTGCATAAATTTCGACGTAATTGCACGTAAAGTAAGTCACGTGGTTTTGTCGTTTGCTAAAATAATGTGGCATTATGTTTGGCATATCGAAAACGTTGAACAATTCCGTAATATTGCGTGTTATATTATTATTTTCACATGAAATGAAAATACGTAATTAAACAGTCGGTAATTTTATAGCGCTATCTTCGTAGTTGGACAATATTATTAATTGAAAAAAAACTTTCAATCAAACGTTGACCGGTTTCAATGCCACCGTGTCTTCATTAAAAAATAAGCACACTAACTGATCCACAAAATTAAACATTCAAACCTGGGATTGGAAAATTTGTGAAAAAATATTTCTATCACTCATACAATGATAGTTTTTATCCAAATTTCGCAATAAATACTATTAAGCTCACAATGTAATGTCAAGTAATCGATTGATTTTTTGAAAATTCGTGAAATGAAATTATTGGCTTCTTGATCAATCACAGTACTATATTGTCACTGGAGACAAATGAATACATTGGAAATTATTTAGCTATTTTTTATTAGTGTTTAATAAATTAAATGATTAATAAATTATTAAAATCACTACGGATTAAATGAATACACTATCATTTAACTCAAACTGTATCGTAATTTATATTTTGTTTTTATATTCTTTATTATCGCTGGGTAACACTTTCGAGAAATTTCTGTTCAAACATCGCAGGTAATTTTTCGCTTTATTAATCTGCGCGAAACTGGTATCGCTCACGCGTTGGTAACACAGATCACCACGGCTTGTCGCTAATCTTGCACTGGAAGAAACGTCAATATAAAACAAAACTGTGGCCGTGACACGACTTCACTTTTGCAGCAAACCTATTATATTTCCGAACATTCCAGACATTTGTAGTTTTTTCCCGTCGTTCTCTGATTGTTCTAGTTCCTCGAATAGTTCTTATAGCTCATTCCAGAGTGTTCTGAAATGTAGTGGTTTCGTTAGTTTTGTTCTATAGCTACATTACGAGGGATTCTAATCGTGCGTAAATTTCTCCAATTCTATAATCACGTTACAATATTCTTTAAATATAAAAAACACCACATTAGACATGCCTACAAAAAAGTTAAGAAAAGTAACAAAAATAACTTAATAAAAAATACAACGTAAAAGATAAATAAAATAAATCTAAACGTACATTTCAAACATCTCATAATCTTACCCGCGTGCGTATGGTTATGAAATTGTGCACTTTTTATCTGCTGAATACTGCTGTTAGATATCAACATTTATAAAAAGTTAATTGTGCTCTCCATTATGCTTTTTAATCAAATTTACTTACAAATTTAGCCTACGGTTAAAAATACTAGAATCGGTAAGGATAATTAATTTTTCAAAATTATTACTCGTGGCGCCTACACACCCTACCCCAATAAACATTATGGCCTTTTCACCCAGTTTTACGGTCACCATCATAAATATACATAAAAAAAAGAGTAGCTTGTTGGTGTAATGGTCGTGATGCTCGCCTATGTTCTGGTGATCGGTGGTTCGGCCCCATTCCTGGACACCACCACCTATTTTCATAACAAAAGCATTTAGCTTAGTTTGAAAATAGTAAGAATATTGATGTGAGACATATTCCGTGCTAGAACCTTTATTTTTTTTTAATATTCCAGTGATATGAATATTTTTCTCTCCTGTCAAATCATTGTAGCCGCCAAAGCGTGTAAACACTAATAATTGAGGATTATGGCAATACAGACCACAGAAGGCGCATTACTTAACAGTTAACAGAGGCGGACTCCTTCGTCTCCTGCGCCTATAAATTTATGAGCACACACCCCAAATCTTCTAGAGTATTTTAAAATAATGGAAATCATGCTCCCAAACGTACTTTTTTAGCAAATTTAGTTAGCTACGTATTCCTACGGCCCAGCGTTGAAAGAATCACTATCAGTAGGGTTAGATGAAGATTTATTTTTCTAAATTCTTAGTCGTGACGCGCACGGGCCGAAACCCATTAAACATTATGACCATCTCGTCCAGTTATTACGGTCATTAATTCTCAAATATAATTCCTATTCCGGTAACATGAACAAAGTTGATTTACTGAACCGTGCCGGTGCTCGTATCTGTCGTGGGCTTGGCTTTGGTAATAAATACCGCACTGGAACCAGACCATTCATAATTTTCAAGATATTCAATTTAAACCGTGGGAATGAATTTCGTTAAACTCTCAGTTTTAATTAAATTTCGGCGGCGTCAATAAATTAGCAGTTCAGTTTTAAACAGCACAGTTGAAAGGGCGCGGTGCAGCGTCACGTGTGGGGTTGATGACGAATTGTTTTCGCGGTGACTGGAGGCCGAAAACCTTCGACACGTGCGATCAACGTGTCGTTAGACCGCACGGCCTAGCACGATCAGTTCAGACACAATAGGCGTGTCTTGATTGAAAAGCTGGAATCAGGAATTTGGAATAAGATTTTCAATTTTTTTGTTTTCTTATCCATTTTCGTTTATTCTATTCACACCATTTGTCCGATTCGACTAAAATTTTGCATACTTATGCTTTAAGACCCGGCGGATAACATAGGCGACATTTCCCCCCTCCTTTTTTACCCTTCCCCTCCCTGTGATATATTTTCAGTGCAAATCTGTACCGTTTGACCGATCGGATTCAAAATTTGGAAACTTATTCTTTAGGACCCGGCGGATAACCCTGTTTCCCTCCTCTCCTTTTACTCCTTACCTTCCTCCTGATATATTTTCAATGCAAATCTGCACCGTTCGACCGATTAGACTCAAAATTTGCATACATATTCCGGACGAAAAAGTAAACCATATTTCTTCCCTAGACATCCTATCCACCCCAGCTTTGATTAAATGGAAACATTGTTTTAATTAGAGGCTTTGGACAATGGAAACTTTGTTTCCCCCCACAAATTTATTTTCAACTTAATCCTTAACCCGTGCAACGCCGGATACGAACAGCTAGTTAATAATAAACTTTGTTTTCACCACTTATTGTTGGAAATTCTAACATTTTTCGGGGTTAATGGTCAGTATTCACGTCGTTTTTATGATAGTTATCATTTAATTTAAATTATTTTTTTTTACTTTGAAATATACACACAATTATTATTTATATATTACTACAAAATGTAGTTTTAAGAGGAGCAGCCCCTCGCATCATCAGCTATGGTTGTTAACTATAAAATTTCATATTGCAATTGCGTGCTTGAAGGCTCGTATAAAAATAACGATCGCATTTCATAAAAAGTTTTGTCGTTGTATCATTTTGTCGACATCCCCTATTAATTTCTCCCCATCATATGCCTCATATATCCTGAAAGCGTGAAGGCTGCAGTGAGCGCGACATGTGAGTCCCTTAACATGCACTAACCCCTTTCACACGTCTCAAAAGGATCGAGGGTGGGGGAAAGCCGTTACTTAATTGGGCGAATACAAGACGGTCAAGACTTCCAGAGAAAGGCGAGTGCCCGGCAAATTGGACTACAATGCGATATTTCTCTGAAGTGGCCGAGGTAAAGAGCTTACTAAAAGACTTTGTGGTATGCAATACAAAGTTTAACATGAGCTTCGCTGAATCTAAATTACATAGCTTCACATGTGGAAATTGCCGTGGAAACTGCAGCCACTAAATATATCTTTAATTCCCCACTGTAAAGGCTTCCTAGACTAGCAAACAGACACGAGCAACTGGACGTCTTTGCCAATAACTGTATATTATTCAAATATATATTAAATGGAATATTGAAAGATTACTAGTATTTGTCGAATTGGACTTAAATAATTGATTTGTATGTGTATGTATATTTTTTATTATAATATTATTCAATGCTTGTGCTATATCTTTTCACTCTACATTAATATTTTTTTTATTTTTAAATTTCTATTATATTATGTATTTCTTATGCGTCTGCTTTTTATATACATACTTGCTTTTTACTTTATTTTATATTTATCTTTATATATTTGTAACTATATTTTAAGTATTTTCTTTTCTCTTTTGTCATTATTATGTTTACATGTTATTGTTTTTTTCTCTTTAAACTATCTATAAATTCTAATTATGTACACTTACCTATCTATTGTAAAAGCCCTATAGGGCGTTAATTAATAAATAAATAAAAAATAATATAAAAATGTTTGTCATTTTGACTGGACGGAATCTTATAATCGATATTTCATCCGCTTCCCAATATCCAATCGAGCTGAAATTTTGCACACAGGCATATTCCGGATAAAAAACATGAATCAATTAATTAATTAATTATTCCATCATAATTTATTAATCAAAACTTTTTATGTGAAATTAGTTAAAGAGCTCACAAAAGATGGTTGTATTTTTTTTAAAACTACGCTAATATTTAAATTTTCTAAAAAGTAGAAAATAAATTTTCGGCCAATTTTTTTTTGCCTCACCCTCCAAATAGAAGCGTGGGCGCTTTCCCTTCCTCCAAAATAGAATTATGTAATCTATATCAATATTCTAAGCGCCCACCATTTATTTAGAGAGTGAGGCAAAAAAAATTGCCCGAAAATATATGTTTTAGTTTTCAGTACATTTAAATAGTTATTCTAAAACATTTTAAACATTGCTGATCTAACCATGACGAGTACGTTTACTGAATAATTTATATATTTTAATTTCAATTTATAAATATTAGTGCTAACAATAAAACTGCTTCCATCTATGGCGATGCTCCTAAAGAGATTCTTGAAGAGAATAGCAAAGTGGAAGAGATAATTTATTTTTTTGATGTATAATATCTTCACGCTCGGCTTATGGGACCAATTTAATGAATACGATGGAAATTTTTAAACAACTGATGGCGCCTTTGGCGCAAATTCTATATACCATTATTACTTTGTATGGTATTTAATTTGTGGTGCAAAACGAGTTTTTTATTTAACACTAAATCAAATTTCGTAATGCAGATACGTTAAATTATCTTGTCACTACTTTAGTTTCTAGAGATGCAGTCCTTCTCATCGTCTGGTGCAATTAATAACTCTTATTTATAATTACTAATTACAGGTGTAATAAATAAGTCTTATTTATAATTATTAATTACAGGTGTAATTAATAACTCTTTAAAATATTAATAATTATTCATTACACCTTACAGTGAGAGGGACTGCTTGCCTCAAAACTATAGCAGTGACAAAATAACTCAACGTGTGTGTATTACAAAGTTTAATTTTCTGTATACCATTGTTCAACTGCTCTATAAATAAACACAGTTTGCCCATTGTTTAAACGCCGTCTGGGGGATTTAAACTGACCAAAATTCATAGAGCTTTTACAGACAAAAGTCTCTTCGTGAAAGGACACTAATATGTAGATACTAAAAACATATTCGTTCAACTAACTAAAATTGTTACGAAACAACTTAAGAGATTACGAAAACACAGTGACATCAAGCAAATCAAAATTATGTTTGTTCATAATCTTGTCTATCTAATATTATTCTAAGCAACGGAGACTTTTTGGGAAGGGTGTACACAATGACATTCGGACAGGTTTAAAATAAAACTTGCAGCGTGGATATTAAATAAATATATAATAGATATATTTAATAAATTTGCAACGGACTAAAACTATACAATGACCTGCCACAACAGACCAAACAACTGACCACTGACAAATTCAAAACAGATTTTATTTATTTATTTTATTTATTTATTTAATGTTCATGGAAGACCAACAGCAAAACAAAGGGGCATAGAAAACATTGATATAATATAGATGGCCAATTACAGGTCTCCACATTTAGAAATATGTTAGTAATGATAAATATTTAAATTAAACTAAATATATTTGAATTAAACTAAGGCATATTAAAAATTATATAGAAAGAAGGAATAAAAAATTTAAACAAAATAAGATGTGACAAAAATATTAAAACTCGGCCAACTATAAAAAAATGACTTTGTATCTAAATTATATTATTATGTTTTCTTTATTGAATCATGTAAAAATGTTACCCATAAACCTCTTAGGTTTCCATTACTTTTTAAATATAAAAAATAAAAAAATATTGAATAACAATTTTTTTCAATGCAAGTGGATGGGGAAACATTAGCCAACTGTGGCACATTTAAGTATCTGGGGTCACTCATTCACAGAGACGGATAATGTGCAGCGGATGTTGACCGTAGAATAGGTGTGGGATGGATGAATTTTAGATCCGTAACAGGAATCTTGTGTGACCCGAAAATGCCTATAAAACTTAAATGAAAGATAAACCATACTACTGTTAGACCCGGGATAATACATATATGCACAATATACAACGCCTACATTCGGCAGCTCGAAACAGCAGAAATGCGAATGCTTAGATGGTCGGCAGGAGTAACACTAAAAGACAGGATTAAAAGTTCACGCATTCGTGGTAGCCTGGGTATCACGAACACAAACAGTAAGCTGGAGAGACGATAGTTGAGATAGTATGGGCATATAAGACGGAGACCACCAGACCACACGGTGAATCAGGTAATATCTATGGAGCGTCATCGACAGTCATCCAGAGGAAGACCAAAGAAACAAGAAGGATGACTCAGTGCTCCAAAATACCACAGAGAAATGGCCTGGATGAAAACGATACCAAGAACCGAAGAAGATAGGCAATGAGTTGGGGCAGTGCATGTGGAAACATAAACTCATGTTATCCCACTCAGATGAGGTGAAAAAAAAAACTTCATTTTTATTATATTTCAAACAAAGTTCACAGTAGAAATTTTTGGTTTTTTTATTAATCTCAGCGCAATCTGCGTGTGATCAGTTACCACATTTCATACATTTCAGCCAGCTACTGGTTTTGAATGTCTATATATTTTGTTGCAATAAATACATTTTTATCTAATTGCTCGATGTTTTCAGTTTCTGGATCAATTTCTAATACTTTCCTCACTGTTAATATATTTTTCTTGCTTTTGGCATTGAAAGCTAAAACAATTTATAAAATTGATTTATTTTTCCCTCTCTAACTCCATCTAGTGTGTTGTTTTACTCCAAGTATCACAACTTTTTTAGTTATGTTATTATATAAAAACATAATTAATAACATAAAACTCTAAATAAATCAATTGAAGGTAATGAAACTTGAAAAAGAAAAAAAATATATATAATTAAATATAAATCTTAGCAAATAACAAGGAAAGATGGAAGGGTATGGAAGAGGCCTATATCTAGCAGTAGAGAGATGAAGGATGAAGAAGAAGAAGAAGAATTAAATATTAGAAATATGTGATGATTTGTTTTTTCTCTTGTGGGGTTCCAGTCTTCTGAATAAAATACCGGAGTCACTTCTCGAGTTTATTTCACTTTACTTCAGTAATATGCAACAATATTATTTGTCAAGGTAATTTTCGTCTTTCTAGCTAAGCGTTCAATCTGAAAAGGCTCACGCCCAGTACGTTCCATCCTGCTCGCACACACACACACGTATCCGTCGAGAGGCGTCACATAAATATATGGTTTGGAAAGTTGAACAAAAACAATCGAACGCGAATAAATAAAATCACGTATACCCTCGGCAATACCTAACAGCCAATTGAATTGTTTCTCTGCGGTAAAGATGCATATCTACTCTTACAAGAACATGCTTAAGAATACTCGAAGCAACGCGGAACATTGAAAATGGTGACTGTGTCATCTAATCCGCCTATATATTTTATACACCTTTCTCCTACATCTCAAAATAATAATATATATTCTTATATATAATATAAAAATAATATAGGAACTGGAGAGAGCTGGCACTAGACCGAGATGAGTGGAGGAAAATTATTGAGGAGGCCAAGACCCACCAAGGGTTGTAGTGCCAAGAGTAATGATGATGATGATTCTTTTGATTATTGAAATAAAAAATTTGTCGACCATGTAAAAGTGTTGAAAAAAATTTTAAAAAATAAATTAAAAACGGTGTTTTTTAAAACATAAATTATAAGTAAACAAACTGACAGATTTTACAATAATTTTAACCAATTTAGGATAATCCTTTATTTTGTAATATGATATCTCACGCGGCCATTCAATCATAAAAGGACCATAAATATAGTGGAGCAATTTTAATCATTTTTAAAACATCGTAGGTTTGGTTATTTATTAAATGATTAAATAATTTAGTTTACGCCATTTTAATAAAATATACGTAATTAAAATATATGAAACCTGAGTAACAAATTTTAATATGATATCTTTCCGTACAAAAATGTGATAAAAAACGCAAAAGAAAGATATGAGAAAAAAATTGTGAAATTTGCTCACTTTGCAAGACGATCGCCTTAACGAAAAAATAAAATTATTTTCTTATTTTTGTTCAGCACTGTGACACTGTGTATTATTATTTGATTTATTTCAAAAAACACACGTAACATTTTTTATTGTGTAACATTCAACTCGATATTCGAATAAAATAATAAATAAGATTTCATATCAAAGAACATTGTTTTGATTTTGATCTCCCGTAATATTTCGATCTTTGTATTATTTTCCGAGAAATGTTTTGCGAAATAACATGATAGGCTCCATAATACATATCATATCCATTTTATAAATGTTCTCGAGTTTCGCGACCTTCTTGTATCTTCTATGTACGCTTGTCTGGGCTGTTCTGCCGTATCATATCCACATCTTTTTTCATTTATTTAGGACATACTTAAAATACACAACTCGTTTTTCGGTTGTATTTATTTAAATGTTATTATTTGAGGATAATGCAAACAGATGATTGAGAATAATGAAACAGGGATTGTACCCAAAAATTTCGCTATCGTACAAGATGTCCATCTGAAGGTTCTAAAATGAATGATCCGTCGTACTACTGCTTATTTATTTACTATCATGGATAATTTTATGAAGATGGAATGCCATCCTCTTCTGTCTTAGTATTCTTCTCCTGCCTTGTTTACTTTCATTCAAGTTGAAGCTTTTAACAGGACCGTTCTGCAAAATTTGCTATATTTGATTATACCATGAGCACAATCTGCTCATTTGCCATAAGGCAGAGTTTGTATAGATTGTGATGGTGGCTAATTTTATTTTTATCATCATCATTATTGACCCTAATATATGGTCTTAGAGTGACACAGAATACAAAGTATAAATATTTTATGAAAATTTTGAATATGATATAATTACGAAATACATTTTTTATGATAAATTAATAATAAATAATGACTTAGTGATATAATAAACTGTAAATAATATTCTGCACAAGATAAAATCAATAAATACAATTTAGGAACGAGTAGAATATGTAGAAGTGATATGGAAGATGTCGAATTCTAACCATGGAATCTTGCGGTGTTCGATTTGTGTCGCGACGTATATAAATGTACAGTAAGAATAGATACTCACGGTTGATGTATTCACAGATTTTTTTCGGATAATTCAAGATTTACAAGATACAATTACAATAGAGACATTACAAGTTAGTTGAGGTTACAACGCTAAAACACAGAATCATGTAAATGGATCTTGAGTCAATGAAATCACTGCTAATGAACGAATGCAGAAAATACTTGATGCCACCAAAGCGCTAAGTTCAGCCAATCCGTCTTATGTGAATATGTACATCACTCTGCGCATCACCATAGCTTCTACACTTCCCTCATATATTTTCCTTACCACCCTCTTTTCTCTCATCCAAACCATATCAGCGACACCTATTTTTCCTATAAATAGGTACTTCGCCACAAACTGTTCTATGTTTGCACACAATCATCATACGTAATTCTAAACGTTGCAATGTTGTCACTTACCTCTGTACCAAGACGCCATGCTAGGATAGATGGCGCCTTTTTCACAGCTATAATGCGCGGCCAAAATATAATGAATTCTCTGTACGATGATACTTTGTATCAAGGTGCGTTTTTCGAGAAAACTTATGCATTGACCGAAAATATTGTCACAAATGAATTATTAAAAAGATTAAAATTTCCAACATATTTTATAAAAAAAAAATTAAAAAGAAGAGAATTATGTATTTTGATAGAGGTTGATATATAGATTTTGAAAGAGATGGATGAGCACTGAGCACATTTTTTTACACCACTAGGACGTAATAACTACTAATTAATGTAAAACTAAAATGAAAACATGTAAAAGTACGTCATTTTGAACGGTTTGTAGCTTTTTCATATTCACTCTATCGTGTAGATTTTCCATCTATAATATGGTTTAAAAAATAATATTTACACGTCTTATTTATATCTAATATATTTTAATGAATTTTGTTTTTTGTATATTAGATTATTTGCAAAGTTTATTTTTTCATGAAGGAACTGTATTTTTATGCTCAATTTTTATTTCCTCACCTTGGATTAATGTAAAGTTAAATTCAAGCCTTTTAATTAAATCATCAATTGGAAGTGCTTGATCTTATTTTCCATTAATATTCTTAGGCCTCTTGAAATATCACAGAGTACCGTGGCACTGATTTTATAATAATAATTCTTTAGATATTAAAATGAAACTTTACTTATAATTCATAATCTAGATCTCGGAGAAGTAATTACAAACGCGACTCAAAGAAAACAAGAGTACTTTCACATTATTTGAAGTTGGATCAAGTCTTGTCTTGTCATGGCAAATGCTATATTATGTAATCGGTATATTAATTAAGTATATTGTACAAAAGAAAACCAAAAGAGACATCTATGATTTAACTTAATTAAATAATAATCCCGCAGTGGAAAAAGTCCAGAAATTGTGTTCTCGGAACAAAGATACAAAAATATTGTTAAAAATATAATATACTGGTCTATAAAAAGAGTTGAAAATTTTAAAATATTGATTTTCAGACATATTTGTATATGTACAGACGTGTTTTTGTTCTAGTGCATATGTTGAATAATTCGTAAGAATATCGTATTGTAACGATATTGGCCTATTCAAATAGACATTGCTGAAAAATTATACGAAAATATCTATCTGCTAAAGTTTATAATAAAGAGAAGCTTCACAAACCGTTAAATACTCTATAATTAAATATTTGCCGGATAAATAAGTACGGACGAGCTTTATTATTTTGCACGCGGGCGTGTAAAGCAGGCTTTATGTTATTTTGTTTAACGAGATGTCCAATCACAGACGCGGGCGTTAGCACCGAATCTGACCAATGAAACGCGTCTTTAGAGTTAGACTTGGACCTTTACACGCGAGTTGGAATCAAAAATGGCGAGAGATAGGAACTATTGTTAGGCGTTACAAATTAGAAAGCGGCACTTGAGTTTTCAGCTTGAAGGTCGGCGGAGGCTTTGTCGAGGAGAGTCAGGAAGGAAGATAATTTGGCTGGATCGAGGAAAAAGCCAGAGGTTGATAATAATTCAAAGAGAATTGGAACAGTGAACAGCTAAGCATTTTCAATATTATTTATTTCTAGTGCCTTTTTCGTGTATTC
>JADDOH010005199.1:0-16878 GCA_016648135.1 Agrypnia vestita | reverse complement strand
AGTCAGGAGGCGTTCTGATAGTATCATCATCATCGTCATCACTAGCGGTGGTTCAGCTTTATATCGTCGGGAGGCGTTGCGATCTTCATCAACATCATCATTAGCAGTGTCCCAGTTATATATAGTCAGGAGGCGTTTCGATAGTATCATCATCAACATCATCATTAGCGGTGTCCCAGTTATATAGAGTCAGGAGGCGTTTCGATAGCATCATCATCACCATCATCATTAGCGGTGTCCCAGTTATATATATAGTCAGGAAGCGGTTCGATAGTATCATCATCATCAACATCATTAGCAGTGTCCCAGTTATATATAGTCAGGGGGCGTTTCGATAGCATCATCATCATCATCATCATCATTAGCGGTGTTTCAGCTGTATATCGTCAGGAGTCGTTACGATAGTATCCTCATCATCATTAGCGGTGTTTCGGCTATATATAGTCAGGAGACGTTACGATAGTATCATCATCATCATCATCATCACTAGTGGTGGTTCAGCTATATATCGTCAGGAGGCGTTTCGATAGTATCATCAACATCATCATCATTAGCAGTGTCCCAGTTATATATCGTCAGGAGACGTTTCATTAGTATCATCATCATCATCATCATTAGCGGTGTCCCAGTCATATATAGTCAGGGGGCGTTCCGATAGTATCATCATCATCATTAGCGGTGTCTCAGGTATATATCGTCAGGAAACGTTACGATAGTATCATCATCATCATCGTCATCACTAGCGGTGGTTCAGATAAATATCATCAGGTGACGTTTCGATAGTGACAACATCATCTTCATCAGTGAAGGCAGGGTTCCAGTTACACATCAGCCGGAGAAAATTAGGCAGATCCCATCATCATCGATGGCAGGATTCTAGCTGTACACCATTTGGAGAAAATACACCGACATCCCTGGCCAGGGGCTAGGCATATCCCTACTGTCCAGATCCACCTTTCCATCTACTAATACGAGGGGTCATGGCCTCGTGAAACCACATGGCAACCAACCATTACAAGTATTTATTTATGTATTGTATATGTAAGTATATGTATGTATATTATATTTTATTAGTATGTATCTATTCGTACGTAGTGTATGAGGGGGCTCTTCACGGGTGGCACAACACCCGTGCGGATGTCTTCCCTCGTCTGGAATGGATTGAACGTATTGATGCATATCAGATTATAATAAGTACTACCTGGGAGGGTGGTTGCAGTCACTGTAGTGTCGCGAATGGCCAATGGGCTGCAGTTGCTCACAGGCGAGGGTTGGGGAGCCTAGGAAACTCCCCTTCCCCACTCGCATATTTTTGACTTGACAGGTGGCCCGGGACCATCTTTACAGTAGCTTCAGTATATATACCGTAGTTTAACTTAGTTTAACCTGGAGGAGTTGGAATTCGGGGGGCAAACTGGCTCTGAGCCCGGACGCCAGACACTGACGCGAGGGATGGTGCGGTACTTTGCACAGAAGAGGCCCAACATGAAAAGGCGCATCCAGGCTCAGGTCAACGTATCCGGAACTCGTGTCGGGAGAAGGAAGATGGGATCAGTCACCGATGAGCCTTTGGGTATGGAGGGGCCGAATTTAAAGCAACCACATTTTCCGCGTACACATACATTTACACATACCTTCTACAAACCCCTTATCCATTAGAACCCAACGTACCACTAGAATGAGACATAGGGCCAGATACAGGTGACGGAACTTAGGCCGGCTAGTAAATAAACGTAACAATGTAATTGATATAAGATAATGCAGAGTAAATATAAAAGATCGTAAGGAATAAGCACAGCGAGATAACGGCGGAAGATAAAATTATTAATCAGCGAGGGCGTCGAAGACGGAATCATCCATAGGAGCGGCTACGAAGGACTCGAGGGCTTTCAGGGGATCTATGTACTCTATATGTGCATGCGCATGTGATAACGGCACGTCACTAACCTTTCCAGTGGATGGCGGTCGATCCCATACAGGTAGGACAATGGGGGATCGAGCGGAGAGGGCATGGAAGCAGAGGATCGCGCACTCTGGAAGCGCAGCTACACCAGATGCAGTGGTTTCAGTCCGTAGGAATGATAGGTAAATAATATAGGGCCACGGAACATAGTATGTTTAGCAATTGCACCGTAGGGCTTAATTGACGTGCTAGGTAGTTTTGTTTGCGTTTTCCATGAACATTCACGAACTTCATACCCCAGTATTTAATTTAAGTTTAGCTTGCGTCAGGGTTACCACAAAACCAATTCATCCCCTATAGTTCGAAACAAAAAATTACACAACGTGAACTGGGGAGGTCTTGAATAAAGCGAGGGTGTTTGGAAATACTACGTTAAAAACCGTAGAGCCTTCATCCGACGTAGATAGATAGCTTGTTTGCCTCTAACAAGGCGTAAACTCAGTTAGGAGTAGGATCGAGCTGAAAGGCGAAGAAGAGGAGCCATCACAGTTGCTATATTGATAGTTCAACTTTTGCATAAAAATAAGTTAGGAACACTGGAAAACAATGCAATTTTTGATATTGCATATCTCAATAACTATCGACATAAGGTCATGGCTGCTTGAGATTTTCAACTCATTATCAAGGCAAGAATCAACTTGTAAAGATTTTACTAATATATAGAGACAATATATAGTCACATACAATATTAAAATAAAGTTGTGAATTATAAAAAAAAAGATTTTTTATATTGCATTCTTAGTTTATAAAGAAAAAAACTCTTTTTAGCTGCAAGAATCAAGATGTTTTCGTCTCTGTGTGTGAACGCTTATTTTTAATTTTTTCTATAGGTCCAATACGGACGAAGTTAGGAAATTGCAATTTGAAGATATATACATTTTAAATATCGGAAAAATCGTGGGAAGAAGATGAGATACGTTTTTAATTATTTTATTACAGAACCAATTTTACCAACTTGAGGAATTTTTGAACGACCGCCATTTAGATAAAAAAATAATGAAATACATTAACTGATACGTACTGGATCAGGTTTTCGGAAAAGTTTTATTAAAATTATATAATGACTACTGGAGTACGGTGTCCACCATATCATTATATCTCACTTATACGGTATAATAATAATAATAATAATAGGTCTTTATTTCAGCTTGTTGAGAATAGATTCTCACCTCGCCATATAGATATATATACACATAAGTACATACATATAAATGCATATACTTATGTGTAGACAAAAAATTTAACGGAGGTTGATTTTTCTCCTGGCCATGAGCGACAAAAATGCATTTAAATTTTCCGGAAATCGCGTCCAGAGACATTCTATAATGTTTCTGTAAAGGTATACAGTGACTAAATGTGATAATATAACTTATTAATCGTCACAAGATGAGATTATTACTTTTTAAATATTCGTACTAAGTTAACATCTCTAATTATGATTTTATTTTTATTAAGAAATTTGCACCGAGTACCTACCTAATAGCATGCCATTCCTTAATTGTAGGGTATAAAAAGCAAAGCAGCAATATCAAAATAAATTGTGGCAGTCAGCGAGGATTACTAATTTATAATGTACCGAATTCAAGATTTTATAGAAAATATAGCCTATCAATAAATAGGAAACATAATTTTGGAAGAGATAGAGATACATAAAATCTAGAATTCAGTACATTTTAAATTAGAAATCCTCGATGAAGCATTCAAAATATTTTTTGAAAATTTTGGATATTGCTGCCTTTGCTTTTATACCCGACAATTTTAGTATTACATTTTTCTAGCCGGTCGGGAATATAAGTGAAAACCAATACCACAAAATTGACTTGTTTGATTTCTTATCCCGAAGATAAAGAAGTATCTAAAACAAACAACCTGACACATTAAGAGGAAAGGGAGATATGAAGAGAACACCACACTCTTCTATTCTGACAGACAACACTTATATTTTCGCAAGTACGCTTGTCTATTGTTAAGGCATTTAACAGAACCATCTTCCGAAATCGAATATCTATGGACATATTATGAATTCTTAATTCAAAATAGCTTAGAGTAACATGCATCGGAGGTGGCATCGTAACATCGATAGCAAAAATCTATAATTTAGTGAAACATTACAATCAAGATGGGTGTTTTAATTAATTACGTATGCAGGAGGTGATACCATGTTAAAAAGTAACGTACTTGAAATGCGATCACCAACCCGCATGCAACACAATAACGGCGCTTTACGGCGGCCCACATGAAGTAAGCCCGCCAAAATCTGTTATCTTGCCTACACACACCAACAACCACAATTATTTACTTATTCGTATGTATTAATTATAATATATTATCGACTGTTTCCATAGGGCGCTGCCATTTTTGTTTACCTTTTCTTGAGAGTTCATTATTATTACCAGATACGTAGATACCTACTAGGAATATTCGTATTTGTATTCGTTCATGCCAATATTTCCCTAAGTTTGCATACTTGCATTTATATTCGTCGAGTTAGACGCGAACACTATAGTAATATTAAAAGCAATACAAAACTGACCAGATAAAATTTACAAATGTCTCTAATTTCACTCTAGGACCATCTATGTATTAGGGTCAATAATGACCTGTTTGACGATCTGTTTGCTAAAAAATTGCAAGTTCATGATTCGATAGAAAGTTGAATTTAAATTTTAGGTGAGGATGGAAAAGGATATATATACCTAAGTTAATATTTAGTTTGTTTTTAAAAAATATTTTTAAATAAATGCTTGTATTCGCTTTTTTTAAAATTTATTTTTAGTGAAATTTAAAATAAATTAAATTTTAATAAATATTATTATTTCGCGAATACAAATTTATAGTATTATGAAAATCCCTTGTAGGTACTATTCTAATATTATATAATCGCTGGAGGACGTTGTATTGCGTATCTAGGTGTGAAAATTTAAGATCACATGCGAAACGTGAAAACATTAAGCATAAAAGGCAAAGATCAAAAACGCGATTCTTTATATAAATAATATATAGTAAATTGGGTGAATATGGCACCGATTTTTTTGAGCTTAGTTAACTCGCCCAATTTTTTAATTAGAAAATAAACTATTTGTATTTCGGAAAGTACGTTTCTAAAACTAAGACTAAAAGCAAACATCTAATCAAAAAATTTAACAATTAATAATCAATTTGAGGTTTATAAAAAAAAAACAGAAAAGTGCCATATTACCCAGATCCTCGGAAATATGGCACCACAGACCTGGGTAATGTGGCACCAGTATATATAATTACAATTACACCCAATATTCAAGGAACAAAATAATTTTAATCATAATGAAAATATTGAAAAAATAAAGGAATGTTTAAAAAGTTAACATTAAAAAAATTACTACGATTAAAACAAAAATTATTAAAGCAAAACATTATTCACAATCGTTGCAGAAGTTTTCGAAACGTGTGCAACCAGCGCTTGCATTTAGCGCATTCTGTTCAATCACATTTCTTTTCGTTTTGGCATAGAAATACCCATTGCATTGCAGTAATTGCTTTTATCTATTACCTGGGTGTCATTGTAATCCTATTCTAGAATCCAATACTTCGATAGGCGAGCAAACCTTCCGAGGCGTATTACCCCATAATGCAATCATAAACATCATACATTAAAACAAATAATTAGAGGTGTCATGGCGGCCAACCGATGAGCGTATTGACACCGCTTGAGATATATTATCGATCAATATATTATTAATCACAATAAAATGCGTCATTTTTATATGACACACAGTTGAAGATTGGTACATAAAAAATTAGGGTTGAAATATTTTGCTACAAATCTTCCTTTTTCCTATATAAATCGTATTTTTTTTATAAAATGTGACACACAAACACCAAACGAATGAAGTACTATAAACGACTGATGAGTTCAGCTGTCAACTTTCGCCATATATGTACAAGTTTTGAAAATATAAGGTCTAACGTATTAGTGCGGCATATTACCCATGGGGCCATATTCACCCAATTTACTATATGATGCTCATCCACACAATCAAATCCACGACCACGTTATTTCGGCATTGTTATTAAATATAAAATGTACCTACTGGTCAAAAGAAAGCAAAGGGCTGTTACCTGCGGGCGGCATATTTTTTTTGGTATCCCAACAAGACAACTGCGCACCGACAATAACGCGCTATACGAAAGTAAATGAAGACATTAATTCCCGTGTATTTCACTAGTGTTTCTATTATACTATAATAGTATTTCAATTGTGTAGATATATTGAAAAATGAACGCAAACTTTGATATCCCTCATCCCTGTAATTATCGCCTTATCACAAAAAAATATTTCCTATTCAAAATTGAATGAAGAAGACCCCCCAGAATTTTTTTGCTATTAGCTATGAAACACCCTGTATAATGCAAAAAGATGTGTATAAATATTTTACAAAACCGTTGAAACGTAACACGCCATATTATTGCGATTATCCTCACTTGCAACAATATTCAAGGAAATTCCCTCTCTAGAATCCGGGAGAGCTTAACGCCTGGTCATCTATGATACTTTGACAAAATTATCATTGAAAATATTTTGTCTTACAATTTACATAATAGCAGAAAACCAGTTAACATGAATTAAAATATTAACATTTTTTGTATTTAAAAATATGAGAATTAAAATGCATCATTGTTTTAATTACCAATGTATTATTGTTAATTCCAATTGTATTATATTAATAAAAAGCTGTCAAAAATGATGGTACTTTTACATGTCGGTTCCTAAAGGAATACTTATTTATTTATTTATTTATGTAAAAAAAGAAAAAATACTATAAACATTTTTTATCTATATAGAAGTTACGGACGTTACGACGAACGGACAGACAGACAGACAGACGGACGAACGGACAGACAACGATATTATTATAGTCATTCTTGCATTACTGGTGATTTTTATTATTAATTTATATCAAAACCTATATAATAATAATAACAATAATAATGTTTGTTCCAGCGTAACCAGGTTTTTAGCGCAAGACCTGGTCCGCCATATAGTTTGAAAATTACATATATGTTATAATGTACATGGAGAGAAAATATAAAAAAGAAAAAGAGAAATAATTAAAGTAATAAAGAAAAAAGAAGAAAAGGGAAAAGAACAGCTATTAAATAGTTAAAATAATATATGCTAGATAAATTAATATATGCTAGATTATAATTGCTACGTCATTTTTTGTTAAAACCACTATTTAAAAGCAAAAAACTATGTGAAAGGGGTTGAAAAAACCACAAAAACATAATATATATATTAAAAACAGTGTTTATTAAAACGTAAATTGTAAGTCGACAAACTGACATACAGTCACAAAAGGTCAACAAGGTGGAGAAATTTTCTTCACTTTTTAAACATTGTAGTTTTGGTAATTTATTTATTGATAAAATAATTTAGTTTGTGTCATTTTAAGATATCCATATATTATGTATTTACATGAATTTATTTAAAATATATGGATGATTAAATTATAATATGATATCTTTACATACAAAAATGTGATAAAAACACAAAAGAAGATGTGTGAAAAATTAGTCAGTTTTTCTCACTTTGCCAGACGATCGCCTTAAATCAGTATTTTGAAAAATGGCATAAACAACAAAGTCAAGATTTGCAGCGAAAATTTTTTATGTTTCAACTCAGCAACAACAGAAAAATATTCAACCAATCATTGATTAAACAGGAAAATTTTTGCAGGTCGCACTGTAAAATACTCGTAATGTCTTTTTACTTCTTTATTGCCATTTGGTAACAACAAAGTGTAATTTATATTTATAATTAAGCATGAGAAAATATCCCAATTCTAATAATTTTGTTGTGTGTCCGTCCGTGCGTCGTAACTTCTTGTAACGTTTGTAACTTTTTTATAGTATAAAATCTCTTTCGTGTTTTCTTCTTGTTTTTTCTTTTTTCATGTAATAGTACCGTCATTTTTGACGGGTTTAAGCTAGTTTACAACATAAAAATATGTTGTAAACTAGCTTAAACCCGTCGCACAACGCAAAACAAATGCAACGGAATAAATAAAAAAATAACATTGCACTAAATCCGGTTGCAATGAACCGTATAAACATTTATCTTCGATAAGAAAATACCGTGACAAATTTAAAATTAAACTTATTGACGAGGTCTTTTACGCGTTAGATAAAGTACTTATCTTCAATAAAAAACAATTAAATATTGCGTTGCACATAACATCATCGACGCATTGCGAAGTAAGATAAACGAATAACTCTATTTATATATTCAATCGTACCTATAATCATGGAAATATTTATAAAACAGCAAAAGAAAGAATTTGTTTTATCCAGTATATTATTGCAAGTCTTATTTTGACAATAAAAATACAGGGTTATTTGGAAAATATTAATAACCTCGCAGGACTATATTGCCTGCCTTAATTATGAGTCGAAAATTTTCAAGTAGACATGGCCTAATATCAATAGTCATGGAGTTTGCATTTTTTTAAATATATTTCTGACTTATTTTTTATAAAACGTTTAACTATCATTACATTAGCTTATATCGATTACACAAATAAACCAAGCCGAAATTCCAATTGAAATGTTTTGTCCAATGGAATAAATAAAAAAATAAGTCAGTAATATTGAAAAAAAATGCAAAATTTGATATTGCATAACTCTATAACTATTGATATTAGATCATGGTTGCTTGAAAATTTTCGACTATCTATCAAGGTAGGAATCCACCTGTAAAGTATTGTGGACTAGCTCTGTTATACCTGTATAATCACGTCGTCACTGAACTTCTTACTGTTTATGAATTTATATATTTTATTGTTTTTGTTAAAGTACAGATTATCATCAGGTCGTCAATAACCCTGTTAGGGTAGTCCATTAAAATAAATGTAAAAAAATTATGACAATTAGGAAAAGAAATTGTAAAGCAATGTCACTCTTTATGGTTTAGAAATTAAAAACAAAGTAGAAAATAAAATTATGAGTTATGTCATAAATTAGCAAGATTTATGAGATATAAAGATATCGCCGCGCAAGTGTATAGTGCGCGGGTTTCAAGGTCAACAATCTGAACCACGCAACGGTCCTCAGCGAAAAATATTTTCATAATTTCTATATTTTGGTTAGTTATAAATTACAACTGACTTATGTTAAATTAATTCAACATGTGTGCATTACAAATTTCTATTTAATCTAAATTAAAATAATCATGTCGCACCACAAAGTAACTGCCATTTTAATTAATGTTATATTATTGATATTAATTAGTTTAAAACTGTGCATAAACCACTTGGAGTGTTTTTTACAGTTTTTTGTTAATTAAAATTAATAATTATATTCAACCACAAAGTTAACGCTGTAAATCAAAAATATAAATGAGATATTATTGTAAGTACAATTATTATATAAAACATGAGTTATCGTCTTGTTTGAGTGATTGTTTTTGGAACATACAGCATTTTTTTCCCTATTTTTAAGTCAAACTCATCAAAATAATGGAGCCTAGGAGCCCAGCATTTGTGAACTGCTGGAGTAATGCTTTTTCCAATTTCTGAACGGCGCTTGGGAATTCTGATAAATGCAACTGGTTTTGATATTGCCCAGTTATCCGTGACAAAATCGATTACATTAAGTACAAATAACATGCAGCAGACTGACATTGTGAAATCTAGTTTTAAATATATACCTACCTAGTGTTTTAAAATAATACATACGTACATGTGTATGTATGTACACACGATAAGTAGAAATGTATCTCTATGTACTCATAAAATGATTTCAAAATGACGTTTCGTCTGGCGCATTTTAATTATACATATATTATTTCGTTCTCTCAGAGGTAAAACTCACTAACCGCAATATTGACCAAAATGAGTTATGAATACAAGCATTCATATTTTGTTCCACCTCTATTCCAGGAAAAATCAGTAAGTGAATATTCTATGTCTATGTATAGTTATTTAGTGAAAAAACGCATAATTTGAAAATTTTCAATAATTTTAATATCACATTTTGAATGTTTAAACTTTATTATTTAAAACTACTCCAATGTTGCATAGTGAGTTTTACCTCTAAATGGACGATTTATTCTTTTTTCATCTACTTGTGTCCCAATATCATATTCATCCCTACTCAGAGCGTCCGCGAAAGACCTTGTATGCCTGTAACCTGTGGACCTTGTAAAGTCTCAACAAGCATGCATGTGAAGATATATTACTGTATCCGAAGCAAAAATGATGTGCCAAGATAGAATAGTACGGCTTTCTATCCTCTTTGCCCACCCCTGCGGGGAAACGACGTGATGGTTAGTTAATTAATTAGTTAGTTATACTATAATTCAATGTATGCATACTCTATAATCGAATGTGTGAGATTGCAATGACCTCTACATGTACTGGAATAAATACATACTTATTACTATTAATTATAAATAGCAATATTTTTACGTTTATGTCAATTTACAATGTGTTATAATTATAAATAAACTTATGAAACGAAGAAAACCAAGTGTTACTACAAGTAGTAAAAATAAAAAAATAAAAATTTAGATAATAATTTACATACACGTTAAAATAAAAATAAATTAGATTTGATACACTTAGATCCTTAATCTAAGTGCATTTAAAAAATAATAATATATTAACGCAAGCTAACTTAAGATGCAAGAAAATGCAATTAAATTATGCGGGCATAATACTTTATTGATTATTTTATATAACTTTTTTAGGTGAAAAAAAAAAACTTATTTTCTCTCATATTTTAAATGAATGGGGTGAAAACGAATTTGCTTTCTTGAACAGGCACATTAGTGAATAAACTTGCAATATCAAATGATAATCTAACTATGCATTCGTCGGATGGACAATATCTTTTAAACTATCGACCAAATGAAATATTTTTTTTACTAAAACCTTATAAATAAGTCCATTATACGTGGTATACCTACCTACTCACCGTTTGATAATGGCCTAGTAAGCCAAAATAGGTGTCATATTTAAATTTAAAATAACGCTTAACGCAAACTTGTAGAACTCTATAATAATAATCAAGACATATAATAGATGTCTCTCATAGAGACGAAGTGTAAAAAATATTTTCTATTCAAAACTGAAATGCAGAAGTCTCCCCCGAAGTTTTCGTTTCTAGCTTCGAGACACCCGTATATGATTGTATAAACATACATGAAAATAAATTTTAGCGCTTTATAGAATAGAGATTTCTTCATATTCTTCTTTAGCATCGTCTTACACTCGATGAGAACGGTCGTGATCATGGAACTGTTAGTAATTGCGGGTAACGGCATAGATGATCTGTCGCCAACTACTTCAGTCCGTACTTATGCATCTCAGAAGTTAGCACTGCATCGAAGTTGCAACCAGGGAGGTCTATCTTACAAGAATTTTAGCTTCTTCCATTGTCTCCATGGTTCCCCCCTCTGTTCACTATTTTTACGTGGTAATTTCATATCTATCAATCTGGTAACATGGCCAAAACGTTCGATTTGAAGGTTTCGGAGCCACACACATAGTTGAGGGTAGACACTACTCGATTCCTAATTACTAATTATTTATTAGTTTACGTTGTTCTGCGGGCTGTCCACTCTACGCGGAGAATGCTTACCAGCAATGAATCCAGTTCCAAGTAAAAAAAAAACATTTTTAATGCATACACGGTACAACGTACTACTAAAAAAATGTACTTAAGAAATGTAAAAAGTTATATATAAAGATATATGAAAAGAGATATGATTAACAAAATATTATTAAGCAAATGATTATAGAATTTCTGGATTCATTTTTTATAATCCTGGGATTATAAAATACTCATTTGCTAATTAATAGACAGATACAAAGACATTAAAAACACAATTATTTTTAATATTAATATTATAATTTATAAAAAATTACATAAATAACAGACGCGTGCAGGCAAAGTATTGAAGGGTGATTTGTAGGCAAAAAAAAGCGAAACAAATATGTAATCTCGTAATATTTTTTAATTGGTACTCAAAATGAATATAAAATATTAATACCGAAAGTTAAGGAATTGCATTTACTTATCCCGGGATTCCTAGTCACCATATTTTAAGATTGTCTACAATGTCTAACCTCTTGCGCTCCGGTTCGATCAGTCATGTTTTACCATAGATAAAGATCGGAAAGATAAGAATTCGGACCAGTCCCATTCTATTCCGTACTACGTTCCGAAATAGGCATGATAGTATTAAAGAATTAAAGAATAAGTGATTAAGAGAAGAAAATATTTTGAAAGGATTCTAAAAAATTATCCAGTTTTAATATACGCATTGAGATTAATAAGATTTTCAATAAAATAAACGTATAAAATTCTGTATTCGGCCATTTTAACTGAAACACCGACCGGAGCGAATGACGTCACGCCTTTCTTAGTTTATCACTTAAATAATGTTATTTTCAGTAATAGTAGACGTGTACCTACATTATAGAAGGTTATTTCAAAATCTGTCATCATGCCTATTCAATAGCCGGATTTTTTATGTAATAAAAATACCGCCCAACACAGCAAGAAGCGACTATAACATTTGAAAAAGCCCTTACCCTAGATTTTGTCGACTACCGCGGTTAACAGTACTGCAGTAGGTACCGCTAACTCTCTGTAGTCAGATATCGGTCCATTTGACTCGATTGATAAGAAGTAAAACTGGTTGCTTGCGACAGAATCAACAGACGGGAAAATATGTAGTCCGATTTATTGGGCAATAGTTTTCTTATATACATACTTGTATCGTTTAATCAATATCAGAGGCCACTTTTTTATAAGCATGGGTGGAGTCCATATTATCAAAGAACGTTATTAGTTATTACTTAAAATTGCATATCGCTTTACAATTTAAACCATGCATACATATGCGTCGTAAGAAATGCCTCGTCATTAAGGTCATTTCGGCATAGCTGTTATACAAATTGGAAAATGTATATTTACAATATACTATGCTGAACATGAATATCACAATTAATTGGAACAATATAATCTATAAGTATATTTTTCTTCCTGTAACAATCTATCTTACATTTATATACGAGTAAGCCAGTCAACAAAATTAATCACTTGACATATGACCGTGGAACAATGAGGTATCATTTGATATTTTGGTCAAAATCACTTTTCTGTGTTACAAAATATGAAACATTTTCTGGTAGTTTAGTCGGGTCTATTCTCATGTTAGATAATTTATATGATCGGTTTTATCGGTTGTGTTTACTCATTATTGTTTACCTTTCATTCTCAGTAAGTTCTTTTTGATTTACATTACCCTAACAATCATGTCTGGACCGCTATTATATTTATAAAACATTGTACACTTCGTCAATATTGACGTGATGGAATTATGCGCCTACTATTAACTTTACGCGAACATAAATAAATACGTTCTATCTATTTTGTTTTAGAAAATCTTAACGGTGACATTATCCTGAGTATAGGGGGAATAAGAACAAAAACATTTTTGATTTGAACGAATACAAATAAAATCTATGAATTGCACTTATTATAAACTGCAATTGTATAAAAAAATTAACCCATAAAAACATAGTCTTCATTAAAAATCTTTTATAAGCGAGGTCTCAGTTTCGATTTTTTATACTTTTGTTTTCTTACCTAAATGAATCATTTGTATCACATCCGTACCAAATTGAATTTAAGGTAATCAGAAAAATCGTTTCTTCACTATCCCAATTATAGTAATTTTGTTGTCTGTCTGTCTGTCCGTCCGTCCGCCCGTCCGTAACTTTTTATAGTATTTTTTAAAACTTTTTTACGAATTATTTTTCTTAATAAAATAAATAAACCGGCATGTAAAAGTACCGTCATTTTTGACGGGTTACAGCTAGTTTGTGTTATATTATCACTGGCATTTTGATATGAAGGAAGTTTTTAGAGAATAACAACAGCTTTTGTCTTGTAGCAATTTTCAATAAAGCGATAAATTCTATCCTTGATTTAAATAATGTTAGAATAGTATCAGAAAGTAGGTAAGTACTTGCCAGAACATCTGAGATAAATTTGCATTTTTTTTGTATCCGTGCGTCTATGGGTGACTCCAAAAGTATGTAAGAATGCATTGTCATTTCACATCAAATTTCAGTTCGATTGGATGACGGGATTGGATGATTTTATTACTTAGTAACCTACCCTACACAAAGTAAAATGCTGAATAACCGTTTTCTAACAACATATCTATGGAATAACTTATTGTAGAGGTAAGCCTTTTGCATTAGTGTGAGTAGTACCCTCTGTAACACGTAAATTGTGAAATTGTATTCGTTTTTTAAAGAAACTTCATTGGCCGCTCCAGTAACACTTTGACCAGCGAGCGGAGCTCGCTCCATTTTTTGTCAGTATACGAGAAGTTGATATTAAATCGGGTAAATAATTTGTCCCCGAAAGTAATTTTTGCACTTAATACGGGTACCTCTCTCCATATAAGAACTACAATCGAATTAGTATGTGTAAGCCGTGCGAGACACATTGTTTCGTTGTGTTGGTGTTTATACCCGTAAACGTCTAAACTTGATATATTTTTATCTGACGTAAAAGTATATGTGGCCAAAGTGTGGCAAAATTCGCGTCGTACGAATTCATTTCTCACAATACTCGTAATAATACATGTATAACATGTAAAAAAAATTTCTTCAGAATAAGTGAATGTGAAGAAAGAAAAGAAAAAATCATACCGAATCGAAGAACGCAACGAGGCGATTTGTTCCGACTCGGTAGTAAGATAATTCTAACGTCAAGATCGAACGCGATCATTCGTCCGGATCACGATTCGGCTTCGGACCGCTCTCATTTCATGCAAAAGGAAAGGTCTGTGCGAAGCGATTTCATTGTCTTATGTTCTGAATTTGAAAGTGGCCCCGGCGCGCGGCGGCCAGCAGTGAAAGTTGTCCCGAAACACCGAGTGGCGAGAGCGAGACGGGCGTAGGGCGCGGGAGCGAGAGCGAGCGAGAAGGGCGGCCGGGGGATGGAGCGCGGTATCACGCAATCCTTAATTCAAAATTATGCCCATAAATTCATTACTCCGGGCCTACCTGGGCATAGATAAGCGACAAACAGGTCTATTATTATTGGTTAACAATCACGTCTTTCGCTATTGCATAACAGTGTACATTTCGTCAATTTTGACGCGATTTGACATTTGACAAATGTCTTGACATTTCTCATAGAAACTAAAATGTATTGGTTTATGGCGCAAGGGGATAAAAATTATATTGAATTACGAATTACCTGGGTTTTAGAATTATCGGGATTAATTAATTAATTAATTACCCTTACATAAATCAGTATATTCTGACATTTCTCATAGAAAATTTACCTTAACATAAATAAGTACGTTTCGTCTATTTTATTTTATTTAAAGTAATCGATGTTACAAAAGATGTTTTTTTAGAGGCGGAGAACTTTATACTGAAATAAAACAAAAAAATGTTTGTAATACCATGAATTGGTTTTATTTGACAAATAATTTTATGGCATGTGGCCACCGTAGCTGGCGCGAACATGGCGTAACATGTAGAAATTCCAATTGGAATGTTTTCCAATTGGAATTTGATGGTTTTTATTATTTTATTTGACTTGTTTTAAAGGGATTGAATTTTTCATATTCGATATAAGTAACTGTTGGACTATTATAACGGTTACTTATTATATCGAATATGAAAAAATCATTCACTTTAAGGCGATCGTCTCGCAAAATGCAGCAATTTTCTTTATTTTTAAAATATCGTAGGTTTGGTTAAATATTAAATGATTAAATAATTTAGTTTGTACAATTTAAATAAGATATGTGTATTTAAAATATATGGAGTCTGATGAAAAAATTTAATATGATATCTTTTTCATACAAAAAAATGATAAAAAAACGAGGAGATATGAGAAAAAATTGTGAAATTTGCTCACTTTGCGAGACGATCGCCTTAAAGGGAATGAATTTTTCATATTTGATCTAAGTAACTGTTATAATCCAGTCCAACGTTTTACAAAAAATGTCAGAAATATTGGAAAAAATCCAAACTTTGATGTCGCATATCTCCACACATTTTCGACTCAAAATCAAGGCAGAAAATACTGCGAGGTTATTAATGTTTTCCAAATAAACCTTATATTAAGGGGTTACGCGCAACAAAGTCAATAATATACGCCCCCCCTCCCAAATCGTTTCAGTGGTCCCTCGACATACGAGTTTAATTCGTTCCGTAACCTTGCTCGTATGTCAATTTGCTCGTATCTCAAAGCAATTTCCCTCATTGAAATTAATTGAAACTAGCAGGAAAGCAATCGGCTTCGCCGATTGCTTACTGCTAGGCCCTGCGGGCGGCTATCGTGGCCGCTTCGCGGCCAATGATGGCCGCTCCGCGGCCAGCGATAGCCGCTACGCGGCCAATTGTATCTGGCAAACTTCCATTTTTGCTATTGTGGCCACTTCGCGGCCAAATGTGTTTGCTGTGCAGCAAACACAATTGTTTACCTATGCCTACGTCAGCCGCTTCGCGGTCAATTGTATCTGGTAAATTTCCACTTTTAATTACGGGTAGTTTATAATTAATTAATTCAAAGTATTTATTCAAAATTTCTAACCGATTAATAAGTCAGAGCGGAATAAATCATAGTTCGATAGGTAGGTACCTACTCCCTTCTCTTCTCGCAGTGCTGATTACTTTTATACAACATTATAAAAAAATAATCTTTGTTTAATTTGGTTTGTTACATAAAAAAATTAATATAATAAATTAATGTTCAAAACCAATAATGTAATTAAAATTTCAACAAAAAAGATATTCTCGACCGTAAAAAAAAATCGATCCTGCCAGGATTCGAACCCGGCATCTTCCGATCCGCAGTCAGACGTGTAATCCGCCGCGCCACACAACCCAATGGGC